>CAUYPK010015349.1:0-44549 GCA_963574355.1 Loris lydekkerianus
AGTCTCAGGTCTGGTAGTGTGATTCCTCCTGCTTTGTTTTTATTGCTGAGTAATGTTTTGGCTATTCAAGGTTTTTTCTGATTCCATATAAAACGAAGTATTATTTTTTCAAGATCTTTAAAGTATGACAATGGAGCTTTAATAAGTATTGCATTAAAATTATATGTTGCTTTGGGCAGTATGGACATTTTAGCAATGTTGATTCTTCCCAGCTATGAGCATGGTGTATTTTTCCATCTGTTAACATCTTCGGCTATTTCTTTTCTTAGAATTTCATAGTTCTCTTTGTAGAGATCTTTCACGTCCTTTGTTAGGTATACTCCCAAATATTTCATGTTCTTTGGTACTACTGTGAAAGGAATAGAGTCCTTGACTGTTTGTTCAGCTTGGAAAATAAGTCACTTAAAACAAGGTAGGTTAAACTTTAAACTTTTAGTGTTTTTGAGATTCCCTTTGCAGCATTGATCACCCTGGCAAATGACATGATCTAGTTAATTAATATTTGTCTTCCTTAATAGACCAAGAGGTTCATAAGTGTCAGAACTGTGTTTTCTGTTTTTCCTGCTGCATCCACAGTGCCTAGCAGAGTGCCTCACACAGGGTGGGTAGTTTCAAAATGCAATTGTGAACTTTTCTATTTCTCCTTCCAGTTCTATCCATTTTTGCCTCATATTTTATAATTCTGTTGTTTGGTATACACACATTTAGTATTGCTACATGTTCTTGGAGGATTAGCCCTTTTATTACTACACAATGTTATTCCCTGCCTTTGATGGTGTTCTTTGTTCTAAAATCTACTTTACCTGGTATCAATATAGCCATTTTACTTTCTTTCAATTAAATTTGCATGATAAAAACTTTCCTATCCCTTTGTTTTTAACCTGCCTAGATAATCATATGGGAAGTGAGCTTCTTGTAGATAGCTAATAACTGGATCATATTCCTGTTATTTATTACTTCTAATTAATTAATTGATTCATTAATTAATTTTGAGACACAGTCTCTCTCATCCTGAGTTGAGAACTATGGCTTCATTCTCAAACTCTTGGGTTCAAGAGATCTTCTTACCTCAGCCTCTGGAGTCGCTGGGATTACAGACACCAGCCAAGACATCTAGCTAGAATTGCTATTTTTAGTAGAGATGGAGGTCTCAGTCTTGTTCAGGCTGGTCTTGAACTCCGGAGCTAAAGGGGATCCTCTTGTCTCAACCTCCCAGAAGTTTAATTGGTGTACATAGAACATTAATATTTAATGTAATTAATAATGTGTCAGGCTTTTGTTTTATGTTTGTTTGTTTTTTTTTTTTTTTAATTCTTTCTCTTTTCTCTACCTTCTTGTGTGTTCCTTGAATGATTTTTAAAATCCATTTTGCTTTATCTAGAGTTTTGACTATTTCTGTATATGGTTTTTTTGGTTGTGGTCTTTGGTTTCTATGGGTATTTATATTTATATACATATATATGTCATATGATAAGATATATATATCTTATCATACTTTACTGATTTCACCATTTTACCAATTTGATTGACATGTAGAAACCTATCCTTTTCTAAACATCATTTTACCTTACCTTACTTAATGTATAATTGTCTTAATCATTAGTTCTTCCCTATATATTTAGAACCATTTCAGATAGTGTTATTTTCACTCCAATTGTCAAATGTAATTTAGAAAATTTAAGAGGAGGAGGAAAGATTACTGCGTTACTCATATCTTTTTCTTTCTATTGCCAAAACAAAAAAAAAAAAAAAAAAAAAAAAAAAAGTCTTGAAAGTAGTGGGGGCCTCTCTGGTTGGGATGAGTATAATGGGAAACCGTCACTACCACTTCTCATGTACCCTCCAGTGACCTTGTAGGGTGTGTGTGTGTGTGTGTGTGTGTGTGTGAGATGGAGGTGTCCTTGGTATCCCTGGACTGCGATGGAAGTCCTTACTCAACACTAAGCCATCTCTGGCACTGGCCCTGCAGGGAGTGGGTGGTGGGTCCTCATTACTGCCGAGTGGGGGTGGGAGTCCAGTCCATGAGGTCTCCATTGACACTACAGGGAAAGACTTGGTACTATCTGACAAAGGTTCAACTCCAGGATACCCAGATATTCTCAGACTGGTCTTCTCCGATACCACCCTGGGTTTTGGGCATTTTGTTGCAGTATGGCTGAAGGGGAGTCATACTGATATCTTTTACAATGGTAGAGAAGTAACTATCTAAAAATATTCTGCCTTTTCCACTCTCCCCCTTTCCTCATCCTTTGGCTACAGAGAGCAGGCTTCTAATGGCAAATAAAAAAAAAAAAAAAACTGTCTGCACTCATGGATCTCTCTGGGTTGATCCTTCATCTGTACGGCTCGGACAAAGGAATCAAAATGAAGATCCAGGGAACTCCCATATTCTCTCCATCCTCCCGAGTCTTCCCGGATTTGTATTACACATAATTTTCACAATCTTTTAGTTGCCCTTAACATGAGAAATGTAAAAAAATTAAATATGCTACTTCAATTCAGAAGTTGCTTAAACTCATATATATATATATATTTTAACCTATGGCCAAATGAGTCACTGTATCACCAACAGGTAAAACCTGATTTTCTTCGCAACCTTATTATCAAACTATCTAGAAAAAAGTAAAGTATGGTATTTAAATGATGTTGTGTTTGTTTGTTCTCTTGATAAGTATAACCTGTAATGAATATTTCATATTTTAAGCTTTATGTTAACACATTTTTTTTGAAGATTTACCACTGTATTCCGGAGTGTGTGACAGGCTTGGTAGGGAGAAATTTCACTGGGATTAGAGTTTGCCAATGTTTTAAAAGGTTTGTGCCAAGTTTCTGACTCCGTTAAGTTTAGAAGAGTTAGGATAGTGCTAGGGAAGGAGTAGTCACCGGACTGGTTCTGGGAGATCCAGTAGTGTTACTTGTCCCTCCTTTGCTCAAGCCAAGACTCTTGACAATTCTGTAACTTACCTGCATGAGCTTAGGTCATCCACCTCCTAAATAACCTAAACACTGGGGTTCCAGTGACATTTTTCTTGAGTTTAGGTCAAGAGACTTGAGCCATGGAAAGCACACTCTTGCCTATGCCTTTCTCAATATTATTTCTAAGAAATATTTCATAACATAGTCATTCCTTTGAGTTCAGTCTGTCAACACTGGGACACTTACGCTGAGATCATGCCCTATGAGAAGTTTAACTCAGCCTCACGTCATGCACATCACAGGGCTCACACCTGCCTTTGCGCTGCGAGTTGGTAGAGCAAGTTCAGAACACAATAGGCTTATACGAACATTGCTCACTTTCATTGTTCATAAACAGAGACAGGAAAGTACCAAAGTCTGAGCCTTAGATATAAATAACTAAGATCCCTATAGCAACATTTATGAAGAAAATCACCATACATATTATGTGTTAGAAAATCTCTTTAATTTTGAGATGTATTTAATACAGTCACTAAACAAGCTGAGCAAAAAATGGAGAAAACATCAGTTTCTGAAATTGGAAGCTTCCATCATTTCTTTCCTGAAAGCATCATTATCTAACATTTTCTTTTTTAATTTTTTGAGTCAGAGTCTCACTCTCTCACCCTGAAATTGAGAACCAGGGTAGCTTACAGCAACCTCAAACTCTTGCCTCAGCTTCCTGAGTAGCTGGGCCTATAGGCACCTGCCACAACTTTGTGTGTGTGTGTGTGTGTGTGTGTGTGTGTAGGCAAAATGGGGTCTTGCTCTTGCTCAAGCTGATTTTGAACTCCTGGAGCTCAAATTATCTACCCATCTTGGCGTCCCAGAGTGCTAGGATTACAGGCATGAGCCACCTCACCCAGACTCATTATCTAAAACTTTAATAAATTGTGTGGTGATGTTTAAGCTACTATAGCACTTAGCACGTTGCCCAAAACTTCACTAGTGTATTTTATTCATCAGGCTTTAATTGACAGTATTGTTAATAAGAGGCATAAAGAATCCATTTAACACTGATGTACTTGCAAAAAAAAAATCCCAAGAAAAGCATTCTACCACGCAGTTAAACAGGAATAGTTTTAACTTTCACAATTTAAAGGAAAATACATACATTACTTTTCTTCCAAGTTGCTTCTACCCCCTTGCTTAACAGAGGATCCATATCACTACACACACGCACACACACACATTCACTCCCCGCACGTGGGTGTACATACGTACACATGCATACATAGCACAATTCCTTTAGGAAATCCTTGTGGGAAGGAATGGAACACACTGTTAAATATTGAATACAATTGCTACAATTTCTGCAGTCAGCCCTAAAGTTTCTCCCCCAAACAATGTATTTCATCCCATATCAGCTTTGTTCCAAGTCTGTAAGTCACTGTGGTGTTAAGTAAGGGCTTTTGGAAGGCACAATGTTTTTGTCCTTTTGCAGAGTTCATGGCTTCACTTATAGTTATTGTGTCTTGGGAAGTTCAGACTTTAGTAGAAGATTCAAGAAATCAAAAGATCAGGCAACAGGTAGAGCATGATAATGCCCGTAAATTACAGCACACAGTTAAAAGCTCAGGGAAGTGCCAGAGTCTGTATCATCTGGAGTGAACCTCTCTAGCGGGCTACAGTCAGACGGCAACCCCACTGCAATCTGTCATCCCTTTCTTGTGGGACCTGCCCACTCCTTGGAGATTTAACAGCTGTTCCATGAGGATAATTCAATTTAGTCTTTATAGCTTGATTTGACTACAAGACGATCCTCCACATCCCAGAATGCAGTAAAACTAACAGCTTAAAGTAGACATAAAAAATATCTCACTCTTCTTTCTCAAATCCTCTGTCCTACATTAATACCGTGCCATATAATAAACAATCAGAAAGGAAATGGCCCATTGAAGTGTGTGTACAATACCTGTAATGGGGTTTATTATGTACATAATACAAGAAATATAATGCCCTGATAGTTTCCTGAAAATGATTAATTTTATTCCTTGCACTCAGTAAGAAATGATGCTTTCTTTGGAGAGGTCCCCTCTGAGCATTACTCTTCCTTCCAGAGGCAAGGGGAGGAGGGTGACTGCGAGTTGGCTGCAGAGTCACTCACTTTATCATTTTTAACATACTTCTTCTTGCATTTAAAAGAAGAAAATAGCAGAAATGTTCATGTTACTTTACTTTGTCTTCAGTAGAGGTCAAAGAAAAAAAAAGGCTACTGACAAAAATACAGTTGGTTTTGGAGCTAATTGACCATGTCACTCCCCTTGTGCCTTTGCCTCCAAATAACTGAAGTTAAGGGATTGCACTTGCCATGCCCGGCACTAAGCCTGTGTAATAAGACTCCAACTCCAATGGCTGAAGTTGCTAAACAATCACAAAATGCCTTTCTACTCCTCCAAGGAAGCCTAATGGTCTTCTCAATCCAAGGTTCCTGGAAACACCAACAGTAATGTAATAGTTGAGAGACTGACTTTCCTATATTCTTAATCTACCCTCTTGCTCATTTAAGTATGAGACCTTGTGGGCCAGCTATTGAAATTCTGTATCCTTATATGTAAAATGGGAATGATTATAGTGCCTACTTCAAAGTGTTAGTGTAAACATTAAATCTGTAATGTGTTTTTCACATTGCACGGTCCACAGTATGCACCCAATACATTGAAGCTATGATTAAATAGAACATCTAAAAATCCATTCAGCTGAAGTTGGCCTGTAAGCCGATATTTCTTTGCCATTTTATATAGATAATTAATGAAGTCACATACAGTTTCTGAATAATACTAGTAGATTGGAGGTAGCTCATGTTGTTTTCTGAATCTGAATTTTAATGTACACCCAAACTATAAATCATGAAGTCAGTTTGGAGTGAATATAATACACACTTATCCATCTGTTTCATTTTAGGAAATTTAAAAGGCATGAGTTTAGATTAGATCAAACAATAGACGTCTTTCAAAGAAGTCATTTTAGAACTGCATTACCCAGGGGACAGGGTCTACAGGTGTATTGATAAGTAACAATAGTGAACTTCTGTGAAGTTTGTTGTCTTTTGTGTGAATCTGTGCTGTTGTGCGACTCCTTGGAGTGTGGCTGATTATTTCTTGTAGCTCTAAATTCAAGAAAGCACTAACACTCAGAGGTACAGGTAAGGGCTAAGTGTGCACATGAAAGCACGCACACACACACACACCCCCGAGTGGCAGAAATCTTTGCCTTACCTTCCTATGACCCAGAAGCTCATGAAAATCACTCAGAGAAAACTCCCTACTGTCTAGTGAAGCCTATAATCTCGTCAGCTTGTCCCTGGGATCATGTCTCATCTCTGTGCCAATGCTCTGTGATAAATGCTACTTTCCTTTGATGGAAGGAATCATTTGAAAAAGTAACTAACGCATCACGTCTTATCTCCCATACTCTGTCGTCCACTGCCATTGCCCAGTCTGACATTCACACCCTGCGTTCAGGCTGCACGCTCCTCACACCCCAGGAACATCGCTTCCACAGTATTAGCTTCCCAAGTAATTGCTCCCTTCCTTTCTTTGGGAAAATTGAAATTAGTTTCAATGTCATATGAAGAGTAAGGTGGCTTAAAACTAACATGAAAATGAATTAGCAGTGGGATGGTCATTGTCTTAATCCATTCAGGCAGCTACAAGAAAATACCATAAACTAAGTATCGTCTACACACAGAAATGTATGCCTCACAGTTCTGGAGGCCGAGAAATCTGCCGTCAGTGTCAAGATGGGCAGGTTCTATTGGGCACAATTCTGAGTTGCAGACCTTAGACTTCCCACTGTGTCCTTGCACTGTGGTAGGACAAACAAACCCCCTTGGAGGATCTATTTTCTAGAGCCCTCAATCCCATGACCTAATCACCTCCTGAAAGGCCCCATCTAACACCTTACATTGGAGCTTAGATTTCAATGTATGAATTTGGAGGGGAGGTGGTGGAATGCACACAAACATTCAGACCATGGCAGGCATCCTCTCTGGGGTTGATTATTTTACCTGACATTAGTGTTATGACTTTCTTTTTTAAGGTTACCTATTTCTTTTGCTAATCCATTAAATGACTGCCTAAAGTTATTAAAGAAAACTTATTTAGAATATTTAAAAAACAATTCTGCATATTTCTTATTGAAAATTGAAATATACAGAATAGAGCACCCATCCAGCCAGAAATACATGGTTCTCATTTATATGTAGTCCATTTTCACATTCTAAGTGCATAAGGCACCTAGACCATATCTTTTTTTTTTTTTTTTTTTGAGACAGAGTCTCACTTTGTTGCTTTCGGTGGCACTTCCAAGTAGCTGAGACTACAGGTACCCACCATAATGTCCAGCTATTTTTATTTTTTCATTGTAGTTGTCATTGTTTGGCAGACCCCAGCTGGATTCAAACCTGCCAGCTTTGGTGTATATGACTGGCGCCTTAGCTGCTGAGCTATAGGCATCGAACCACAGGGAGCATATCTAATGTAGCATAGAACATATTTAACTGACAATTTTATATGTTGGTTTTTTAAACTACTTAATTTTAAAAGTTTTTATTAAAATTTTGATTTTCTTCTATTATAAATATGATTTAAAGATGAATCAATTCACCATTCATTCATTGTTTGCAGTTCATCTAAGAGTTTACTGTGTTAAAATTTGAATTGTTTGAATTTTCACTGCAAAATAATGCTGACCTTACAACCACGAAGCAAAAATAATTTTCTGAAATGTAAAGTAGAAATGAAAATTTTTAGTCAGAATTCTAGTCAGAAATGAAAATTTTTGACCCAACCCCTGTTGTTTAAAGTCTGCACCAAGTTCCACACCCACCCAAGGGGTACACAGGAGCCTGCACTTCCTGCTAAATTCACCCTACCTGCTGCTTTCTACTCATTAGAATAGCCAAGTGCCTTTTAATAAAACAGGGCTACGTGAAAGTTGCAATCAACTCAGATATTTATCTTCCAACTCTTGTGCTGAGCATGCTGTTTTTAGGCTCTTTCCCCATCAGTAATAACAGCAGAGATGGCTCCTCCGTGGGAAGACTGCCTGTTTTCTGTTTCAGAGAGCTGTCTTACAGACAAAGCCACAGGTCCTGGCACTTATGCCCAAGGGACAGTCACTGGAGGGACGGCTGACAGAGCTCCATAGCTCAGATCCTGTTAGTTCCTCTGTCCCTGCAGCCTCTGTGTGTGGAGACAGAGGCAGGCACTGTTCCCCTCACTGGCCACGAAAACGTACTTTACCCCCAGGACAAGGTGGATGAATAAAACAGCCAGGGACTGTGCCATTCACAGTCTTCTTCCTCACCTGGAAAGCACTTCGTCATCAGATTTTATCCCCTTTTTATTACACATCTTTCTTTCCTAGGTTCTAGAATGACTTTTAAATGAAAATAAAGAAAAATAAAATACAAGGCCACACAGATTGAACAACAGTGCTTTCCTGGGTGTCGAAGACCAACAGGGTGTTTCCAAAATGGTCCCTGTGTACTTTGTTAATTGTCCAGGACGCCCATCCTAGGTGCGTCTTGCGATGTAAGAGCTTGAGAACAGAATCCCAGCTTTGGTGAGAGGAAGGAAGCTGTCAGCAAAGGGGGAGCTCGAATCCCTGTCCTCCCAGGGCCCAGCCTCTGCAGTCTCCATCTGGCTGCTGGCCTCTTCTTCCTGGGTTGCAGGAAGGCCTAGGGAGTTCTGCACAAGGACCTGGCGCTGCCCCAGACAGTCAGCCCTCTACTTCCAGGGGCTCCTGCATTCTTCCTGTGTGAATGGGAACTTTTGTGCAGGCGATTTGGAAACAGTTATAACTGGCTCTTCTAACATAAATGCTTGCTTCCCACAGTTTCTCACTGGTGGTCCCTCCTGGCCAGCCGGGCCCAGGCTCCTCACTGCTTCTAGAATGCTCTACGTGCTTATCCTCTCCCCATGCTTTTCATGCACTATTTCTCCCGTATCAGCTGAGCTGCCTTTTTTTCTCCTTCACCCGTTCTCTGACCAGTCCCAAACTAGCCATCATCCTCTAAACTCACACCCTGAGCCAGGATGCTCACAATATTTCCCTGGGTCTCACTAGTAAAGCAGTGTCTGGAGCCCCTCGGCTGTGCCAGCCATGAGACTGCAGCTGCTGCCCTGTGAGGAGGCCCGAGGAGCCTGGAAGAGGGCAGAGGAGCCGAGGCTTCACGGAGCCATGAGGAGGCAGGACCATAGCAAATAATGGGGAGCTTGAAAAACTAAAAATCAGAACCAGCATCAGGGAGTGCTGGAGTGAACCTGCTGCACACCCACTCTCCCTTGGCAACTCCAATGCACTGTGAGCCGTCAGACACAGGAACCAGCTCACTGTTTCAGAGTTCAAGGCCAGGGCACTGGCTCAAACTGTCTTTCCCTTCTCCTGGACACCCCTCGATAGCTCCCCCCCATCTCACTGCCCCTGTGGTTGACAGCTTCTGTTTGGTTTCTCACTGCCTTGATGACTGGCCCTAGTTCTAGTTCCTGGTCTGGTTCTCCAGCCTTCTGCTTCCTTACTCCCATCATGCTCCTCACCCTGGAGCCCAACATGGCTCTGACCTGAGGGCCCCCGACCCTGACCCCTGTCGGTTGGTAAGCTCAAATCTAGCTCAGAAGGGTTACAAATGGGAAACTACAGGGCAGGAAGGCAGGTTCAGGAAAGATGTCACAAGGAGCACCAGAACTTGAGCTGGGCGTTGAAGAGAGGGTGTCACTCAGGAAGTCCAAGCAGGTAGGGAAGCTTCCCAAGCAGGGCGTGGGATAAGCAAAAGCTCTTCCTCTTCCAGGGCATGGGAGTGGAGATGGGAGTCACTGCGTCTGCTTCTAGTTTATTTCCTTACAAGAGGTATTCCCGTCACCCTGTAACAGAGGGAATGGCCTGAAAAATGTTGTCTGTCTCATTCAAAATAGCCCTACAGTTGAGAATTGAAACTCGCATCACTGCTTCAGGCCAGTGGTCCAGGATGGGCAGGGAAGCGTCCATTGTTCTTTGTGGTATAGAAGATGGCTCAGTGGAACTGTCCTGATGGTCAGGTCTGGGCAGGAGGAGGTCGCCAGAGACCTCCGTCTCTCGCCCAGAGATGGGATCATTCCAAATCAACTGTAGTTAAACAAAAATTTCCTGAAGCTGAAAACTCCCCTTCAAAAGCCCTGTGTTTCTGCTTGTGGTTAGGAAAAAGGTACTTTTGGGTAGGAATCTGCCTTTTCCTCGGTTGCCAGCAAATTAATCAACTCCTCTTTCCTTCACCTCAGCCACTGTCATCTATCTCCTGACACGGCCTCAGGGACAAGTGCTAAGATTTTGGTAACAACCCTAAGTATTTTGCTAAATTTCACAAAAGAAACGTTCTCTGTCACTCACAGCTCAGAATCTGTGCTAGTCAGGAAATGTATACCGATGAAGGCTCTCCGTGTGGAGGAAGAGTGTGATCTTTGAAGGCAGAATGATTGAATCTCAGCATCTCCACCTAAGAGGTACAGAATCTGGATGAAGTGAATTTAAGCTCTCCCGGCTTCAGGGTCCTTCACCTCGATGGGAAAGCTAATAATACCCACTTTATAAAGTGACTCCTAGGATATTACAGGCATTGAATCACTAGTAGCTAATACTATTAACGTAATTATTTGTATTGCCTCACTCTACTCTCCATTTCTCATCACGTGTTCCCCATGAAGACCATCATCCTATGAGTGACCTCTGGCCTGTTCTGTAAATGGCCTTTTACAAGGACAACACCAAAGCTTTCAGATCAGTGATTGTTATTATCTTCTGGGGCACACACTCCTTTAAGGATATGATGGAAGCTATGAACACATTTTATTCCATGTAACATTTTCAGACCTAATGGATGCCCCTGAAGTCTATCCATGGATGCCTGGCCCAGGACCCCAGGTTAAATCTTAGATAAGGAGAAATGTGTAGAGCAAATTAAGCATTGTGTCTGTCTTTGTAGATTCCTAATAATCATCAGAACTCTGAATGGGCAGGGACTCTGGATCTGACACCATGTAAGACACTTTGCTTTTAGTCATGAGTTTAGAAGTGTCTATCTGCCAAACTTGTTTGAAAACAAAAAAGAAAAGAAGGTGGAAAACTATTAAAATTGCTAAAAGATGACTTTAAGTGATCCAGAAATAACAAGGGCAAAAAATTCAGTAGTTTGTCTAGCCCGAGAGAAGGTGGATGGTGAAGGAAAGGGCTAAAGGAGCAGCCCCTGCTCACCTCTCAGGCTGAGACTCAGACCCCTCCAAGAAGGTGGGGTGTCCAGACAAACCCCAGGGAACACTCTTCCCTGGACAAACACGCATCCTTCAGATAGCAAAACAGTTTAGCTGCAACTCATGGCAGAGTCCCAGCAGTGACAGGGCATAGGAACCAGGAAGCATCTTCCAGTCTCTGCCACCCTGCAGTGGCCCACTTGTACCCCCACAGACAACACCTAACGTTTGGCCAGTTGACAATGGGAAAATGCTTATGGGGCCAACTCCATTACCAAAAGCAAGGCAAAGTGGAGTAGTTCTGGAGCAGAACTCAGAAATGGATAACTGGCAACCACTAGTCTCTCATCATGGTGTTTTTAACTTGCATATAATTTTTTTTTTTTCTAACTGTGTGTCTTTAAAACAGATTAAACAGTAGTTTAAAAATAAAAAAAAAAAATTAGGTTACAAAGTAGAGTCTCTGGACATCTGGATGAGAGGCTTGGAAAGACAAAGGGGAAGTATACATATATCCATGATTTTATATGTCACCGGAGCACATACTTAGGTAAGACCAGCACATCTCACAAATGTAGGAAGCACAAAATCTCATATACAGTTCTAAGCTGCTGGGATTAGTAAAATCTAACTTTGTTATTACATATATTCTTAATAACAATTCATGCAACTGCCACTACTTTCATTTATGGCCCAACATAATTTATACCTTAGAAAGTATTTCTCCTACCCATAAAAAGTTTAGAACATTCTTAGATGGACTTCAGGAAGTACCCAAACAATTCACACATGTCCAGGACAAGTTCAGTGTTACAATTCTCACCGAAACTTCCTACTCACAACTCACCTAAGTATTTTCTCACTTTGTAGCTTAAGAACAAGACAACCAAGATGTCTTTATTTTTAAATGTTCTTACTCACAAAATTTAACATGTATCCCAGTTTGTCAGTCTATGGCATGTGTGCAAGACTTCCATCTTGCTGTCCAAGTATCTTTGCAGTCAAGTGTCTCTGCAGCTCTCACCTGCACTCCAAAGAGCTGTTGGTCCCCATGTTTCCTAAGAACCTGGAGAGGAGCAGGGCTCAGGCTACTCTGGAAAACCCAAGCACCACAACCTTCCTATTGGTGTAGCTGCACAACCAAAATATAAGCTAATACGTATAAAAGGAGTATTTCCTTCCAATTATTCACAAAAAAAGTAATAGGAAATTTAGAAAACATAGAAAAGCAGAAAGAAAAAAAAAAATCACCTGCTTTCTCATCAAAGGCAACCATCAATGCTATGCAGATATAGATTTTCTAGTCTTCTTTTAAACATGACTATTTTTGTATATAATTCCTTTTTTCTTTTTACTAATAGACACTGTAATGAGAATGGCTCATTAAATATATAGTATATGCCAGATATTCTGTCAATTAATTTTCAGATGAACCTATTTTTATCTTCAATATAATTCTATAAGGTAGATCACTCTTTGAGGCTTCCTTTTGCAGTTGAGAAAAATGAGGCTTAACAATATTAAAGTAACTTGCTCAAGATATATAACTAGTGAATGACAGAACCTGGCGTCTTTCTCATGCCAAAATCATGTTTAATTGCCATGATATAGTTTATGCCCACTTTCATATTTTGCTCTAATACTGAGTTTCTAAATTATAACTGAAATAAAATAACATTGTGAAATTGGTGATCAAGAAAGGCTAAATAAGTGAACACTTTTTTTTACAAGAGGATAAAGTCCCTGTGAGAAAGTGAACATAGTACAACTAGGAAGTACACAGTAAATATTTCTCTAAGCTATGTCCAGACGATTAAGCCAAGAAAAAGGGCAGGTTGTGATCCGCTGTGAAGAATGCCTTTCTATTTAACATTAGAGCTGATCCGCTGCATACCTGGAGATCTTGCCATGTGATTAAGAGATCTGCAGCTCAGTCTGACTCTCAGCCACCTGGAGACAGAGAGTCAGAAGATGATATTTGGGGTGCCTCTTTCCATTACGTTTTCTGCTCTCTGATTCAGCGAGGTGGCATGGCCTACTTAGAAAAACAACTGTGCGAGTCAAGAGCTGTGGCTTCCCATCCACCTGGGTCCCTAGGTAGCTAGTAAAGTGAATTGTGTAAACCTCACAACTAACTTGCTCTTTCTGATGCTTTCTGTAAAAAAAAAATTGTGAATTATGTTCTCTAGATAATCTCTAAAATATCTTCTAACTCAAGAGATTTTTACTAAGGAGAACTATTTAAATCTTTCAATCATGGTAATAGTCTACTTCAGCTGCCATAACAAAATGCCACAGTCTATTTGGTGTAAACAGCAGAAATTTAATTTCCCAAAGCTCTGAAGGCAGAAGTCCATGATGACAGTGTCAACAGGACTGATTTCTTCTAGGTTTGCATACCATCATCTTCTCCCTGGATTATTCCTCTGTTTAGGTCTATGTCCAAATTTCCTCTTGTAAGGATACGAGTCAGACTAGATTAGGGCCCACCCTAACCACCTCATTTTAAGTTAATCATCTCTTTAACTCTTTGTCTCCAAGTACAGTTACATTCAGAGGAATTAGAATATAGGCCTTCAACGGAATTAGAATATAGGACTTCAACATAAGAATTTGGAGAGGATACAAAAGGGGGTGACCGTTCATCCTATAACAATAACTTAGGATCCTGATGCTTACAGTGCTCATATCAGCTATTAATAAGACCCCTCGCCTTTCCCAAATGAAACAAAAACACAGGACTGTCAACCCCATGAAGTAGTCAGGTACCCTGATCATTTTATCCTTCTGCTTGATCATTCTAATGCTATTTTTTTCATTCTGAGTGTCCAAATAGGCTATTGGACTTGAGGTATTCTATCTACATGTCAGGCTGAAGAAGAAAGGAAGAAGGGAAGGCAAAAATGATATTCCTCTTAGTTGAGTCTTCTCTGTTCCTCTAAAGAACCTTCCAGCAAGTTGCGTCCAGTGCTTTTGACACACCATACCTGTGGGCCTGAGTACTCACCTGGCCACACATGCCTGCTAGGGAAGTGGGGAAACGTGGTTTTCCAGTTAGGAGCATTATGCTCCTAAATGAATCAGCATTCTATAGCCAAGAGGGGCAAGTACAGTGTATTTTTCATGGGTAACTAGAGATCCTTGCCCCAACCTCTGAGCAATATACATTGGCATATGAGCATTCTCATGTATGAACATCTATCTCAGTGCCAGAGTGGGGAAGCCCAACTCTGTCATCACCATTACAATGGTGCACTGGATTTGTACTGCCAATATGGCAGCCAGCAGCCATAAATGGCTATTGAGGATTTGAAGTAAGTGCATTAGTGTAGATTGAGGTGTGTTTGGGGGATATAACACATATTAGATCTTGAAGACTTAAGATGAGAAAAGTAAAATAATTTTGCCTGATAATTATTATTATGCAATAATTTTAATATTGATTTCATGTTTAAATAACATGTTATGTGTTGAGTTAAATAACCCTGTATTAAAATTTAAATTACATTAATCTACTTATCTGTCTTTTAAAAATATGACTACCAGAAACTTTTAAATTATATATGTGGCATATGTTATATTTCTATTTAAACCATATTGATTTAGGCTGTCATGCTAAACACAAATATTCCAGTAGAAAATTCCCTTTAATTTATACACATTTTTAAAAATATTTATTAGACTATATATGTACTTAACGCACAACATGATGATCTGATATATGTATACATTGGATAACGAATATCACAATTAAATTAATTAACATATCCATCACTAATCATTGCTGTGCATTAGATTCCAGAAGCTGTTTATTTTATAACTGGAAGTTTGTATCCTTTGATCAGTATCTTTCCATTTCTCTCACCACCCAACCCTGACAGCCTGGCAACCACTGTTCTGCCCGGCTTCTATAAGCTCCACTTTTGCAGAGACCACATGTTTGCCTGTGTCTGGCTTATTTTACTTAGCGTAATGCCTACCATATTCATTCATGTTGTCACAAATGACAGAATTAGAATTCCCCACTTTCTCATGGCTGAATAATATTTCATTATATTCACATAATACACACCAAAATGTCTTTACCTGTTCCTCTGTTGAGGAACACATAGGTATTTTCCATATCTTGGCTGCTGTGAATAATACTGCAATAAACACATTAGTGCAGATACCTCTTTAAGATACTGATTTCATTTCTTTCAGATATATAACTAGAAGTAGGACTGCTGGATCATATGGTGCTTCTATTTCTAAGCTTTTGAGGAACCTCCATACTGTATTTCATAATGACTGTGTCAATTTACATGTGCTCCCACCAAACAGAGTTCTCTTTTCTCCACATCCCAGCCAACACTTACCACTTCCTTTTGGTAATAACCATCCTGACAGATGTAAGGTGACATCCCATGGTCGTTCTGATTTTTACTTGCCTGGTGGTTAGTGACAGTGAGCCCCTTTCTTTGTGCCTGTTGGTCATTTGTATATCTTCTTTGGAAAAATCTCTATCCAAGTCTTTCGCCCATTTGTATTCAGATTATTATTTTTTTTATTTTTATATTTTGGTAGTGAGTTACATGAATCTCTTGCACTTTGTGAATATTAACCTCATATCTGATATATAGTTTGCAAATATTTTCTCCTACTCTGAAGTAAATCCTTTCATTTTGTTGCCGTTTCCTTTGCTGTGCATACATTTGTTAGTTTGATGTGGTTTCACTTGTTTATTTTTTCTTGTGTTGCCCATGTTTTTGGTGACATATTTAAAAAGTCATTGCCTAGATAAAAATAAGGGTGCTTTATCCTGTGTTCTGTTCTAGGAGTTTTGTAGTTGTAGGTCTTATGTTTAAGTCTTCTATACATTTCAAGGTAATTTTGGTGAAAGGTGTAGGACAAGGGTCCAATTTCATTCTTTTGCAGGTGGATACCCACTTTGCCCAGCACCCTTTGTAGAAGGGACTGTCCTTTCCCCATTCTCATGGGTTTGTTCTTGGCTCTAATTTTTGTTCCACTTGCCTATGTGTTTATTTGTATACCAGTACTGTACTGTTTTGATTCCTACAGCTTTGTAATATACTTTGAAAGCTGAAGGTTTGAGGCCTCTTCCTTCATTCTACTCTCAAGATTACTTTGGTCATTGAGAGACTCTTGAAGTTCCACATAAATTTAGAATTTTTTTTTTTTTTTTCTATTTCTGTGAGAATGCCATTGTAAATGTGATGGGGTTTGCTTGTAATATGCAGACTGCTTTGGGTAGTATGGACCTTTAAACCACATTTATTCTTATTAGGTGTGAATGTGAAATAGTTTTCTGTTTTTTGATGTTATTGTAAATAAGATTGATTTCTTTCTTTTTTCAGAGAGTTTGCTGTTAGTGTATAGAAATGCAACTGAATTTGTACATTGACTTTGTATCTTGACAGTTTACTAAATCTGTTTATTACTTATAATAAGTTTTTGGTGGAGTCCTTAGGATTTTCTATATATAAGATTAGATCATCTCAAAGCAAAGATAATTGTCTTTTTTCCTTCAAATTTGGGTGCTTTCTAAAATTTTCTCTGCCTAATTGCTTAGATTAGGACATCCAGTGCTCTGTTGGCTAGAAGTGACCAGAGAGGACACTCTCATGCTGTTCCTGATTTTAGACAAAAAGTTAACCAAATTTTTGCTGTAGAGAATGGTGTTAGCTGAGGGCTTGTCATATGGCCTTTATGTCAAAAGATTTAAGATAAGCTTCTCATATAAAGGACATTCCCAATATACCTAATTTGTTGAGAGCTTTTGTCATGAAAAGATATCAAATTTTGTTAAATGCTTTTTCTGTGTGCATTAAGATGATCGTAAGATTTTTATCCTTTATTCTGTTAATGGTGATGTACCATATACATTGATTTGCATATGTTGAACCTGTCTCTATTTTTTATAGCAACATTAAAAATATTGCTTTAAAGAAAACTTATGATTTTCTTATTTCATAAATATTATTGATAAAATGGAGAAGATGACTTTTATAATATACTCAGAACTGAGCCAAACATTTGCTTGATTTTCTAGGCTTGTTGGTGGCCCTTGCCATATGCATGCATTTACTACTTTTCGGATCTTAACCCAAGAGCCAAAAACCTCATATTATGTTTTCAGAGCTCAGAATTTTTATTCTTTATTAAAATAAATTTAGTCTAAGAACGCACAATATACCTACATGTAGAGTAGGAAGTTGTTTTGTTTGTGGGCAAGGAAAGTAGTTCAGGGTAAAGGAAAACGCGCACACACACACACAAAAAAAAAAAACTTTCCTTTGCTCTTAGGCTTCTCCACAGAGGCTGACAACAGGGACTAGAGATTTTGGCTCACATAATTATGGAGGCTGAGAAGTCCCAGAACTGCTGTTTACAAACTGGAGACTCTGTGATGCTTGCAGTGAAGCCTAATCTGAGTCCAAAGGGCTGAGAAACAGAGAAGCTGATCATGTAGCTCTCAGTCCAAAGACCTGAGAACCAAGATCCAGAGTGAGGGGACACTGATGTGAGTCCTGGAGTTAAAAGGTCGAGGAGCCTGGAGCTGTTGTCTAAAGACCAGAGGAGAAGAGTTATCCTAGCTCCCACAGATAGAATCACATTCTCACTGTTTCTCTGTTTCTGTTTTTGTTCTTTTCTCTCTGGCCCTCAGCATATTGAATGGTGCCTTCTCCTACTGAGGATAGATCTTCCTTGCCTAGTTTATTTAGGCTCATATGCTGTTTCCTCTGGAAAGACACTCACAGACACACCTCCAAATAATGCTTTACCAAGTTTCTAAATATTACCTGATGCATTCAAGTTAATACATAAAATTAACCATTTCACATTGCTATTATAATGATTTGCTACTTTTGCCTGCTTGAGTAGAATAGACACAAGATTTAAGACTATAGAAGAGGGGACAAGAAATTATTCAAGGGCAGTAATGACTTAAGGGTTGGGTTTCATCCAAGTGCACTTATATCATCTACCTGCATCAACTGCTATTAGCTCTTTCTCTCAGTAATCTACACTAATTTCCTAATAGCGACTACTAATTCTGAATATTTTTATTATGAAAGGCTTCAAATGAATTCATGTATAGAAAACTGTTTAACTAAGACTCTTATTATAAAAGTCGTACCTTTTCATTTTAAATGTTTTAGAAATAGAGAACATTTTAACTATGGAAATAAAAATCACCATAATTCCAACTCCCCAGAAAGAGCCATTATTTAGCAAATTAGTTACTGTTCTCTACCGACATATTTATATAGGTGTATTTTGCCTGATTCATAGGAGCAAATTGGTAATCTTTTTATTTAATTTAATATTATATTGTAAGCAATTTTCTTGCTTACCATAAACATTGCTAGTAGTGGTGACAAAATTGTAAGTCTTATGTATATACCACAATTTACTTAGCTATTCCCATAATTCCAGACCCAGTTTTGTATTATTGTAAGTAATGGCACTCAGTGTATAAATCTTAGTTCAATTTCAGATTGTTTCCTGAGGATAGATTTCTAGCAATGAAAGTAGAGTGTCAAAAAGATTATTAATACTTTTGAGTGTCTCGAATCATATTTCCAAATAGCTTTGTACAATATTTGCTAACAGAAATTAAAGAGTACTCAGGATAGAGCTGAAGTTTTATCTTCCAATTTAAAACTAAGAGGTTTCCAGTTTAATCACAGGTCTATTTTTCACTCCCTCCTCCCCACCCCATCTCCCAAAGTCCTTCTCTGGGGTTTGTCCCTAAGTGAAAGGCACTACATTTGTGAAAGCCAAAAATGAGTGAAGTTTTCATCTTCAGTACACAGAGAATAAGCACAGAATACAGGGCCAGGAATAGCAGTAACAACAGGTCAGGAGCCATGAAGGAGACCAATGCTAATAAGCTAATATTAGCAGGTAGTAGATTTGGGAGGGCGAATCAGGAACAAAGTCAGGAGAAATCTCCTGTCGCCAAAGGCAGGGAGTGGCTCCTAGTTTGCTGGTTCCTGCAGGTAGCCCCTGGTGCCAGGCTGGAGGGTCATGTGAGACCGTCTTCCAACCTGGCCATGTACCTTGGTCATTAACAAGCCTTCTCCCCAATACCAAAGATGCTTCTTTCCAGAACGTTCCTCAAATGAAACCCCAAGGAATGTGCTGTCTACTCCTGAAGGCCTCCTTTGTGAGAAACAAAATGTTGCCTGCCTACGTAAATGCCAAATGTCCAGTCTCGCTTAAATTGCTGAAAGCCTCACAGCCTTCTTCCCAGGGTTTATCCTTTCTGTTTTATCCCCTTCCACCCAAATGCTGTTCTCAACTTTCCTCCTTCCTACTCTGCCTGCAAAGCTCACATTAAAGTGTATGTCATGAACCCAGGTTACACAGGTTTGTTCCTTGCTGTCCTAGGAACACACATACCTCCCTCCGGGTACTTAAACATGGTAATGATGACATATTCCCAGCTCCTAGTCCCACAGCTACACACTTTCCAAGCACGCAAGTTCTGGGCCTGCCCTCTCCAAGGTTGTATCTTTAGCTATGAGGATACAGCCGGAGCCATGTGAACTGCTTAATGTTGTATTATACATACCTGCTGAATAAATAAATGAAAAAGGAAATAAGCCTCTCTTCCCCCAAACATGAAAAAGAGCCTCGATTTTATTGCCTTTTCCCCCTTGAGTTTGTGAGTCAGGAAGATAGCTTAGCTCACAGGGCAGACATTTCACCACATTTGCTGATAGCATGCCAGTCAATCCTGGTAGTTTTCAGACAAATCAAATTAGAAATGGTTGTGCTCATTTGGAAAATCAAGAACTGGCTTTGAAATCTTTCCCCACAAATTAGATTGAATCGAGATCATTTTCCCCAGCTTATAAATGCTTGATTGGCTTTGTGTGATGCCTCATGATTGAAGCTAAACCCTGCACTGCTAGCTTTATTTTTCACTCACCAGGGTGTTGTGATGTCTGGATGATCATTAAAAACAAAACAAATACCCACAAGGAAAATGTTTTGTAAACAACAGCTCAGCACAGTAGTATAACCCTTGGAAGTGGTGCATTTAAGAAACTCTAAACCAGTCAAGGTAAGCAGAACTTCAAGCTGGGTCTGCTGCATTGGTCTTAAAAAATAGTTTTTTGGTATGGCAGGACAGCCACATCTGACTGCTTATTTTCTCTCAGGACTTAAAGAAAGGGTGAGCCAGGGTTTCTCTGTGACTACAGTAGAGGACCCCTGATGGGGATAGCCAGCTGCCCACCCTCCACTTCCTCCAGTCCCCATGCAGTCCCTGCCTTTAGCTTTGGCCTAGTCACTTGGTTGGACTCAGGCACCTCCTGTCTTTGGTCGTGGTGTATTCCCAGCCCACTCTCACCTGCTATCGTAGGTTTTTTTCCAACAGACAAAAGGCAACGGTCCATTATTCTTATTTTATTCTTTCTGGTGACTCAAGCCCAGACCAGGGTCTTACTGTTGAGCTGACAGTGTTTGGGGGGATGAAATGGAGATTGGGGAAGTGGTGGCAAACAGCCCTGCTGAGGGGTGGGATAGGCTGGAGACCACTAGCTTTGCAGACTCCTCCCATGCCTTTCATTTATAGCTTCCTGATTTTCAGATTGTCACTTAAAGCAGACGAGCCAATAGCTTTCTTGAGTCTTCCACAAAATTAGCTAAGTGACTTGAGTCACTAATAGTAGCTAGTAATGCGTATTGTTGGGCAGTGATATGAATCCAAAAGGAATGTGCTTGAAAATTGAATGAGACTGGCCAATGTTTGGCTGGAGAAAAATGCCCACAAATGAGAAATACCTATGAGTGATTTACCAGCAAGGGCTCACTGGGGCCATAGCCTATGGTCTATGGAGTCCACACAAGGTTGGCAACGAAGGTAAATATCTTAAAAGGTGGTGGGTTCCTGGCAGAGATATAAGGCAAAGCCAACACCCAAGTAGGAAATTTGGGAATAATTACCTTGGGTGCTGAAGTATAAAGCTTTTCAGGTACACCAATGATCTCAAATGAAATAATTAAAGAATTGGGTTTAATCCTAAAATTGTAAAACAGGCACAGCAGATGAAGCTGTTAGTTAAGGACATGTGTCTCCTCAGTCCTGCCAGCTCCCGGTTCTGGCTCAGTAAATTATGGCATTTCTGCCATGTTCTGAGTCCTGCTAAAACGTCCAGGCACCAGTGAACACACGATAGATTCTGAGTTTAGGAGTGTTTGACAAACATGGACTCCGTGAGCTCCCTCTGGAATACGTTCCACCTCTCACACACTCACACTCAGACCACCACAGACTTTCCATCATCGTGTCCCTCAGCACAGCAGCATCTTCTGAAATTGGTCCCTCTTTTTTTTTTTTTTAGAGACAGTCTCTCTTTGTTGCCCTTGGTAGAGTGCCATAGCATCACAGCTTACAGCAACCTCCAGCTCTTGGGCTTAGGTCATTCTCTTGCCTCAGCCTCCTGAGTAGCTGGGACCACAGGCGCCTGCCACAACACCGGGCTATTTTTTATTTTGCAGTTTGGCTGGGGCTGGGTTCGAACCTGTCACTCTTGTTATATGGTACTGGCTCCCCCCGGTCCCTCTTTTTAATAAGTATGTCTCAATTCATTTCATTGGTCCTGTGGTCATGTCACAAAGACCTACAGGGGCCTGGTTTTCTCTGTCGGAAGAGTCAGGAGGCCAAGCCCCACCATGATGGTCCCACCCTGCACCATGAGGAGATGGCAGTAATGATGCTATTACTGCAATATCCCCTTTGTGATGAGTTCCGTGCCACAGAGGAAAGCTTTCCAGTGTCTGGGCTTTACTGGATTTCAGTCAGCATCTGACATACTTCAGATGTGGTGGCAGGATGGTCTGAATGTGGGTGGATGGAAGGTGCCGCTGAGATCCTGCTTTCTCTCTCTCTCTCTTTCTCTCTCTCTCTCTCTCTCTCTTTCTCTCTCTCTCTCTCAATCTCTCTCTCTCAATCTCTCATAGTTTTCTTCTGCTTTTCACTGCTGATTCCTGGGCTCAATCCCCAGCTAAGCAGCTGCACCGAATTTCTTACATTTTATCGTCTCCGAGAAAGATCCAACTTCTCTAATTCCTCATAGAGTTGAGCATCAGTCTAGTCTTCTCTTTGTAAGGTATTTTTAGAGTCCATTTCCTAGGGAACGAGAAAGAAGGAAGAATAATAAGTCAACTAGTTGTCATACCCTGGCAAGCGTGTTTAATAACATGGAGCATTTTTTTTTATACACACGTATAGACACACACACATATACCCCAAGGGTGTTGAAAAACCAGATACACATTTTAAGAAAGGAAAGAACTGTATTAAAATTGCAACATTCGATATATACCAGTAACAAAAGACAAATACAAGTCACGTTGAACACCTCTTATTATTGCAGTAGTCAAACATGACTTGAGTATTACATTTTTTATACATTTTATACATTATTTCCCTTTCTTAAAATGGCCCCTTCTCTATAGCCACACAATCTTCTAGTTACTTTGAAAATATCATTATCGTCTATGTTTTTTTTTTTTTTTTTTTTTCTATCTTTACTGCAGTGAGTCAGAAATTGTTAGGAAGAGGCCTAGGTTTCCTTCTTTATTCCTTTAATGGTTAAAAAAAAAAAAAAAAAAAAAAAAAAAGTCTTGTAAAATATAAATGCTTGATTATACGGCTCGTGCCAACAATAGAACTCCCTCCAGTGAAGAGGCGGAGGAAGGGGGTGTGGAAGTTCAACCTCAGATATCTAAGAATGGGGTGACAAGTGGAATCCAGGGACCTCACAGTCCAGTGACCTCTGGTTACAAAAAGGGAAACTAAGGCTCTAGATGGAACTGGTCTCTGCTCATGGAGAAAAGTGTCAGACCTGGACAAAAAAGAAAAAAGGGCAAGCCAGGAACAATAACATGGCCTGTTTGGTCTCAAATCATCCCTGGATTATCAGTCTCACGATTATAGTAACAAACAAGGAGCATCAGAGGGAAGATAGGGTTTTCCCAGTAAATATTTAGGGCGAGAATCTAGTTCTGCCTAAATTTAACGTTCTCACTTCCCTTTCAGAATCCAAAGCAAGATGCTCTATGCCCAGTTATAAATGTACTATTATATAAGGCTTAGGCAGTTATCAAAAAATAGCTAATTGTTGCAAGGCAATGCAAGAAATAAGATGAATTCCTGCAGGTGGCACGTGCCATGGAAAGCCAGGGGAGAAGGCGGCCTCGCTGGGGGTAGAGGGAGTGGGAAGGCCTTGGCCCTGGGGAGGGAGACCCCACTGGGCCCTGCAGGGAGGGGTTAAGAGGTGGGGTGCAGAGCACTGAAGAGGTCATGCCTGCTGGAGGGAGGAAAGCATATTCATGGGAGGTGTGAGCTTAACAGTTCTGTTTGCTGGCAGTCGGCTTACACACTCCAGTGGGGTGGCGCTGGTGGCCTATCAGCAGTCGGAGGTCATCTGTGCTCTCCTGCTAGAAGTCCACTGTGCAAGTGACTCTCCCACCCCTTTGCCAATTGACACCTCACAATTGTACCTGCAAATTTCTCACTCTCCCATGTTGTTACTTGTATTAGCTAGGATTCTCAAAAGAGACAAATGCATTGTGGGGGTGTGTGTGTGTGTGAGTGTGAATGAATGTGTGTGTATAAGAAAAAGACAGAAAGATTTGAAAGAGAAATTGAGATGTAGTGTACGAAGTTGGTTCTCTGAAACATGGAGGCTGGGAAGCCCCTGGACAGTCGTGAAGGTTCTGCCTTGGAGGATGGAGGAACAGGTGAGCTCAGGCTGTGAATCCTATTTTGACGGCTGGGGAGTAGGGCGCCGACCCCACATGCCAGAGGTGGTGGGTTTGAACCCAGCCCTGGCCAAAATCTGCAAAAAAAAAAAAAAAAAAAAAGAAAGAAAGAAAAAGAAAAAGAAAAAAGGAAAGTGAGAAAAGATGCCCCACCCCAAGCCGGCAGGCAAGAAAGAGAAAGGTGTGAACCCCACCTTCCTCTTTGTTTTATTCAGCCCCTCAGTAGATGGGAGGTGCCGCTGGGGGGGGATCTACCCATCACCAATTTATACTTTAATCTCATCCGGAAACACTAGCACAGAAACACCTAGAAATAATTCTTCATCTGGACATCCTGTGACCAGTCAGGTTGACACACACTTGATTAACCCCTCTAGATTTTTAGGCTGAGCTGTCAATAGAGTCCTGGCCTGTTCTTATCTATATTACTACAAAAGCCACCTGGAGCATTGCCAGTGGCCACTGTTTGCACACAATACACTCATTCCCTCCTAGTTTCAGTCTCCGGAGGGAAATTCTCAGGCTTGAATGTGACTGCACTTCCCAGTTTCTCTGTCAGCCCCCTCCTCACCCTTTCCCATTCCTACACTTCTGTAGGGTAATGTTCTAGGGCTTCAGCGTGGTCTAAAGGCTGATTTGGCTGGGCCCTGCCCATCCTTCACAGTCACCATCCTGCTGTCCTGCTGCCTATGAAACCGCAGACACTTGACCAAGGCCTTGAGTGTGCCCCACCTTCCTGCTTCCAGCCTATGCAAATGGTTTCATTCTCTGCTTAGATGACTCTTGTCTTTACTCTCCAATTAATTATACCTGCTCCCCTGTAAAATCTCAAATTTCAATGTCACTTCCCTAAGGAAGATGTTTGTCCTCCAAGCCACTTCCCCTCCCTAGTAATGGTTGAACCAGGTCTGTCTCTTCACCCTCAAACAGAAGGCCTCCTTGGAGAGAACAAATCAATGAAAACTATTTCTTTATTCACTGACACAAACTTGATTGTGATGTTCCAAAGGTCTGAGTGTCCTTAGGAGGCTAACAAGCTTCATGGGCCAGGGAAGAGGTGGTCTCTGCTTTTGTTATTTATGGTACTAAATAAAAGGTTTGTACATAGGGTGGACACACTCTAAAATGACCTATAACCAGTCTTTAGGGTTTCAAACTTCTGTGCTCCATTGGTGGAAATCAAACTCTGATTTTTCTAAGAAAAGAATTAGAATGGGACCTTCCATATGTTGAGGGCTACAAGGAAAAATAAACTGTGATGGATTTCCAGAGCAGTTGAAAAGAAAATAAATATTCATGACAATTATTAAAGAAGGCAAGAAAGGCTACTACAGTTGGGTTTGTAGTAGGATGGAGAGATGGAGCTCAGCCCTGAAAGGTAGAGTAGGGTGGGAATTAGGGGATGGAAACTCAGAGGGTGGTACAATACTTCTTTGCTAAATAGTCCATCAGGCTTTTTGCTGAAGGCAGGCCATCACCATGCGTGTGATAGGTAAGGTGATTAAGGAGGTCAGACCAAGGGTGGGGGAGCTTTGCTATACTGACATAGCAGGGTTCTTGCTAAAACTGGAATGTAAGTGGGCCAAGGACAGAGCCCAGCATCAGCCCTTGTCAGAAGGAGGGCTCAGAGGAGCCTGATAGAATTAAGTCAGGGAGACAGTCCTTGTCAGAAAAAAACTAGACATCATTTGGTGGTCCCCAAGGGACAAATGTCTTCTCTGTCTTGGGTCCAGCACTTCTGGGCATTTTTCCTACTGGGGAAGGATGAGCATGGATGAGAATGAAAATATAGGGCCATTCTGGGAACAAAAGCTGCCTTTACACACACACACACACTCTGGAGGGCTTCACGGGTCTCTGGCTGTTGCTGCCCCGAGGAAGCCTCACCTTCAACTTGATCTTGGCCTCAAGAAGACCAGGGAGGCTGCCACCCAACCAGAACTGTGTGGGTGTGGCCAGAAAATTCACAGCAGACAGCATGGATTTAGTCCCTTCAACTAGGGTGACTTCCTTCTTGGACAGTGAAAGACCCTCTAGGTCTTATAAAATAAAGTGAAGAAGACCCACAGTAGGTCACTGACTTACTGTCAGTCTCACCCAGGAGGCCAGGACCATCCGTTTACCTGGAAGATTTGATCTGAGTACACTTTCCCTGACCTGGCTCTCTCAGTACCACCTGCAGTCACAATGTAAATTTAATGAGTACAGAATGCAAAGGATTGGGGTCATATTTATGTGTATAATTTATAAACCACTGTGCTTAGCACATTGTTTAAAAATGCTTGAGAAATCTTGAACAAATGTAGAAATCTTGAATTAACTAAACTCTGTGGTGGAGGCTTCTAAGGACCGGAGGGGCTTCCTTGTTGAGGATGGAATGGACGAAATTGGAAGGAATAGATTAAAGAAATGTGTAAGGCAGAAGGTAGTCTGCTGACCATTTGCCATGTCACTTTTGACACAATTTCAAAATAAATTGTCCTCGTGCATGCCATTTCTAAATGATCAGTGGGGACTCCCTCAAATGCCATTCTGAGGAAAATTCCAGAGTCGTAAATGGCACTCATGAAAATGATCTGGAAGTCCATGTTGATGTCAAAAGTAGCAGGTTCACATGCAGCTCATTTTTTCTTCTTTCTCCCCACTTTGGGGAATAGGATGGATACTGATGTTCCTCAGCTCCTGGTGGCATTTCTGTGGCAGCAGGTGCAGTGGAGATGGGGTTGTCAGCAGGAGCAGCCCTTGCAGCTGTGTGATGGAGAGTTGGGGCACTTCAGACTTTGGCTGCTCCCTGCCAGCAGGGCGCTGATCACCACACCACACAAGGCCTTACTCTAACCAGTCAGAGTCCCTGCAGTTGTTTATTTAAAATCCTTATTCCAGGTGTCCAGTCCACAGACCCTCTCCATCCCCCAGATCAGCGGTACTCAACCTGTGGGTCATAACCCATGAGAGCTGCATTAAAGGGTTGTGGCACTAGGAAGGTTGAGAACCACTGTCCTAGATCATGAGCTCCCTTACATAGTTATCAAGTAGTTGGGTCCATTAAACAATGGGAAAGAGGGAGGCTGAGGAAGGGAAGCCAGAACTCCTCTTAGATGAGAGTGAACCAATCAGACAAGGACAGAACCTCTGGTCTCCCAGTCTTCGCCCTGTGTTGAGGTTCACCTGCCATGGCTGTGATCCAGAGAGCGGTCAGAACAGGGCTTGGATGAAGGGAAACTTTGGGGTTTAGGTCATTAAAAAGAAGGGGGTGTTTTGTATAACCTCCCATGTTTTTCTGTCTTGGTAACTGCCTCCCATCATTCCCTCTTTCTACAGCCTCAGACTTTGGGTACAGCTGTCCTCCAGCAATTCATTATCACAGGAAATGATAACAAATTAAAAGAAAAGGGGAATAAACTTATTATAATTTCTTAACTTCTCCATAGAGCTCGTGTGATTTGGCTTCTTCCAAGAGCCAGCCCTGACACAATTCGTCAGCCGTCAGGGCGGGGTGAGGTGGGGGGCTTGGGGGGAGACAGGTGCATCCTTGAAAGGAAATGCACCAGAAATCCACAAATGCAAATTAAAACAATCTTGAGATACCACAAGCCAGTTGGATGACTTTTAAAAATGGTGGTGCTCATTGCAGAGAAGGAAGGCCTCAGAGAAGAAGACTAAAAGCAAAAGTTTCCAAGTCAGACCGATGTGCTTTTGTCACTGCTGATGAGGCATATGGTTTTTGTTCAATTATTCTTTTTAAGTCAAATTTGTGCAGGCTTTTTGTGAAAGTTGATCATACAAATTGGGTCATTCTTGTCACATCCAACTAAAAGGGAGTTGAGAAGCCAGGGAGAAAAGCACTCAAGGTAGAAAATGTTGCTTCAAGAATGTAATTTCTGGCCATCTCTACTAAAAATAGAAAAACCAGCCAGGCATCGTGGCAGGCACCTGTAGTTCCAGTTACTTGGGAGACTAAGGCTTTAGGCTCTGTCTAAAGAATTGCTTTCTAGGCCTCCTCAAACTTTTTAAGCATAGGGCCAGTTCACTGTCCCTCAGACCGATGAAGGACTGGACTATAGTTTAAAAAAAAAAAAAAAAAAACACAAAAAACGATGAACAAATTCTTATGCACACTGCACATATCTTATTTTGAAGTAAAGAAACAAAACAGGAACAAATACAATCACACCGCCTCATGTGGCCTGCGGGCCGCAGTTTGAGGACTAGACTCTGTCTCAAAAAACAAACAAACAAAACAAACAAGCAAAAAAACACAAAAAACAAAAAGGAACAAAAGAACAAAATTCCCTGAGACCCTGATGGCAGGAATTGCCTTTACCTCTAACTTCTGAGATAGCTTGCTGTCACTCTCAGGAACTTTTCTGCTCACCAACTGGAACTTACAGTTCCCCAAACCCTTCCTAGTGCCAATGGACTTTCTCAAAGAGAAATAACATCTCTCCTCTTTCAGTAAAAGCTCTAGCTTTTGCTTTGTTCTTTGGACATACTGAAGACCAACTGGTCTGTGTGTATGCCCCAAATTACAATTCTTTCTTTCCCAAATAAAATGCTAAATTTAGACATTCATCTCTACTTTTTTATTTTCACACTTTAAATGAAGAAAATAATACCTGATGGCATCATTGTGGGACAGTCACATGATACATGCATCTATGCTTAGCTTACTGCGGACAGGGCGGGGCAGGGTAAACAGTGGGTAATTTCTTGGTGAAGATCAAAGGCTTTACCCTTTCACACATTAATTAACTTGTGGAGAATGTAACCTAAGGAGAAGAAAACAGCTACCCCACTACAAGGAATGATTCCTGCAAAACTGCCCTCATGTCAGAGGAATTGATGAGTGAATCATTAGAAATTTAGGTAGAAGTTTAGGGCTCGTTACTTGTTTTTAGAAGTATAAGACTTATGATAAACAAACATGGTTGGGACCTAAGGATGTTTTTTCTGGTTTAAGAGGTTTGGGGAGTTGAACTGTTCCCCTGTTCTGAGACTGAAAATGGTACTATGTATTAAATATTTCTGCCACCTGGCCACCTCCATGGGAAGGTGAACTCACCATCGGAGCTCAGGTATTGCCCCCGAGGAATCCCTGCCCTATCTGCAGGGCTCCAGCTCCTGAGGGAGCTTGGACAGGGTGAGCAGGAAGGGGTGAGCCACAGTGGGGGTGAATCAGTGGCCTTGGCAGGAAACATTTGCTCTCATTATGTCTATGGCTGTTTGGATGAACTTGCCTGAATAAGTTGGCCTTATTGTTGTGGAAATTAATCTTTGGTGGGAATTGAAAATAAGATGCGGCCCGGGTGGGAGTCTGCAATGGAAGCTCCAAGTGGCCCTTGTAATCAGACACCTGTTTGTGAGGTATTGAAGGCTTTCTCTTTATTCATCTATTAGGAGCCCCATTTCAGGGAACAGCTGGGCACATCTAATATTAGAATTTCTTGATTCCCCATAACTTCCTGATGTAGAAGCTTGCTAGTCATTCTCATAGAAACGTGGCCTGCTTTCCTCTCGCAGTTGCACAGAATAATCTTCCTCCCCTACCTCCTTAGAGAGGACACGTTCCCTGGAATTCCTCGGGGATGCCATTTTGCTAATCTCGTCAAGGCTTGGCACGCACGACGACGTGTGCTGAAAATGCTAGCCGGGCCACACTTCCCTCTCTCCCTTCCTCCCCTTTGCCCTGCCTTTCTTTCCTTCTGTAACCTCTGTTTCTTGTGCCAGGCTCCCCTGGGAGTGGGGAGAGATCTTTCTCTCTCTCTTTTAGGACATTCCAAACTGTAACAAAGTTTTTCCATGTACATTTCCTCAAAAGTTATCCTGGAGCTTGGCACACAGTCCATTTGCCGTAGGTATTTATTCAGTGACTGCCTGTGATTATTTTTACTGTCTGTAGAAAATGTGTACTTTTACTGTCTGTAGAAAATCCCCTCCCTGTCTGGGAGTCTCAAACAGCCTTCTCTGCAGGTAGCAATGTGATCCCTCACGCAGGAATGGGCACCTCTGTCGCGAGTGTGTCTCAGCAAAGCTGACATACTTTTCTCCTTTAAGATCTTGCAGCTGAATGTGGAATGATCCTGAAATTAAGGTCAGCTCCGGGTGGTTGTTTATATCAGCTGTCAGATCGCAGAATAAAAAATGGCTTTTATATGTTTGATTTTTATTGTTTTCCAGGGCAATGTCACTTTTTCCTGCTCCGAACCACAAATTGTGCCCATCACATTTGTCAACTCCAGCGGCAGTTATTTGCTGCTGCCTGGCACCGCCCAAATTGATGGGCTCTCAGTGAGTTTCCAGTTTCGAACGTGGAACAAGGATGGTCTGCTTCTGTCCACAGCGCTGTCCGAGGGCTCGGGAACACTCCTGCTGAGCCTGGAGGGTGGGATCCTGAGACTCGTGATTCAGAAAACGACTGAGAGTGTGACCGAAATCCTCACAGGTACCGTCCCCTGCCATTCTCTGCATCTGTTTTTAGTTTGGCCAAGTCAACAAAGATTGAAGTTCTGACCCAAACACATAGAATCCAACTCCCCAGGAATCTGGTGTGTCCCAGTATTTAAAAATCTATTCCAAGTCTGAAAAGGCAGCATTTTTTCCTTATTAGGGAAAAAAGCAGTGAATTCAGAATTAGCAAAGTAAACTTTGGCAAGTCCCTTAATTTCTTTCTCTCTCAGCAGTCTCATCAGAGAGGTGGGAATCCGCATTCCTGTCAAGGAGTGCTGAGCGTGATATGGACCATTTATAGAGCAGTCTGCTAGGTCCTCGGTAGACACAGCATATATTCAATCTTCACCATGCTCGCTCAAAGAAGGTATTATTTTTTACTTTATGGATGAGGAAATGAAGAGAAATTACTTCCAAAGTCATGTGGTCCTTAGTGATAGAACTAGAATTTCATCTGGAATTTGTCGGACTTCCAAGCCTATATTTTCCTCTTAATCCACATAGCCATTGAATTTTTTTATAGCTCCAAATTTCTATTTCAAGTAAAAATTGATGAATTTTAAACATTTTAAAAAATATATATATATTAAGATATTAAGTATTAGCTCATATGACATTGAGTACAGCAAATATTTTAAGATGGCCCTCAAATGGCTGAAGATTGGGAAGCCATATATTTTGTTGCATTGTATATACATATCAGAGTATGGCAGTGTGAGGGGGGTCTGGGCACAAGTCATGTTTTTCATACCCTGGCTCTTCCAGCTCTGTTATGTCAATTACATCAACTGGAACAGTGACTTCTCCCTCTCTCTCCAGCTGTTATTAGTATCTGTTCTTCCTTGAAGAAAGTGTGTTTACTCACTTGTCAAATGTTCACTGAGGTTAGACCACGTGCCAGGCATTGGTCTAGGGGCTAACTAATTCAACTAGTCCTTTGAGAAATTCCTCAGAATAGGCAGTCTAATCAAAGCCCCTTCCACTGTGCACTCTGGGCCAACTTCATTGTGGCGTATGCTAAAATGCATTTTTCTTTTATTTACATGGCTTTCTTATGTCATGGGACTGTGAGTTTTGTGATCCAAACAAATTAGAGAATTGAATTAACTAGTAAAGGATAGTTTACTTTTGTCCGACTTTTATTTCACTAGTCTGACTAGTCAAGTTTGGTCAGAACTTGAGAGAGACTCAATTGTCCACAAGTGAACAAAAGGCCCATTGAACTTCTGAGAATACTGGAAAGGGCCTAGGTCTGGGAATCAGACTGACTGGTTTGAAAGTATCTTTGCTGCTTTCTGTTTTGTGACCCTGAACAAACTTCTTAACTCTGTTTCGTGTAAACTGAAGCATATTCATTATCTATAGCTGTGTAGCAAACCATGTTGAATTTAGCAATTAAAAACAATATTTTTTATGTCTCAGTTTCTAAGTATCAGGAATCCAGGGGCAACTTGGCAGGGAGATTCTGGCTCAGGTGTCTCCTAAGTCTACACTGCTGTCTGGGGCTGCAGGCCTTGGGAGGGCTGGGGGCGCAGGACGGGCTTCCGAGCTCACTCACATGGCTGTGCGTAGCCCTCCGAAGAGCCACTTTCAAGTGATGGGAGGTTTAAATTTTTACCCTGAAAGTTTGATAATTTGGGTCTATGAAAAGAAATGATAACCAAAGAAAAGTCAGACAGATTTTATTACATGCACACATGTGCACGTAAGTCATACAAAATAGAGAAACTGAAAGAAATATTCAGATGGTTGAAGAGTTTATACAATCTTGAGGTTACAGAAAGAATGGGAGCTTAAAGCGTGGCCTGAAACAGGTTAGGTGGTAAATCAGGCAACAGTTGGCAAATCAGGCAACAGTGGCAAGGGAGGTGCTGGGAGGAAGAGAAGGAACGGCCTGGCTAGCAAAGGTCGTTTTGCTGTGTAGATGAAGCCTCCCAGGTAGCAGCCCTAAAGAAAATAGATGGTAAGTGGAAGTGTTAGACTCTCAGCCAATCTTTCCTACTTCTGAACATGGAAGGAGTGCAGAGAAAACCTGGCTGCATCACTGCAAATCTCCCCCACGAGAGGCAGCTTTGCAGGACTACTTCTGTTCGCTGGCTCTCTGAACAGCTATCTCAAAATATGCCAACAAAGTATTTTTTGGAGTGAAATATTTTGGATTCCTTTTCAAGCTTATCCTTAGGAGCCTCTCCAGCAGGCTGCCAGGAGACAGTGAGAGAGAGCACTTAACATAGAAAATACGGTCTTTTTATAACATAATCTAATATCAAGGGTTATCTTGGAGGTTTATCACATGAGATTTAAAATACATAGCTTTTACTTTGCAAGGCGGCAATGGCAATTAAATGAGATAGCATATTTCACATACTTCACAGGGTGTAGAGAAGCTATTGAACAAATTTATTTTCCTTCTATACTGAGTCAAGACCTCTAGCTAGTAGGGAGCCTCATTCCATAGAGTTATAGACGTTAAGAATGAATTTGTACAATCAAAAGACTTCTAAAATTTATTAGATTTCTCATAATGGAAGTGAGTTAATCACTTAGAAATTATAATATCTTTCATGTTCAAAGTTATAAAAATTAAACTTCAATTCTCCTTATTTGAAGAAGAAAAATGTGAGCCAGCACTGGGCTGTGTCTCTCCAATCAGTGAGATGTTTTTGAGCACAGAAACTAGTAGACCTCAGATTAAAAATGAAGTTTTAATATGGCGCAGGCCCCGGAGGCACTTGGCTCAAAAGACTCCAGGTGCTGGCTGTATTATTAAGCACATGCCAGTCCATTAAAACACATTTATGACTGAGAGAGAGAGACCGAGACCAGTAAAAGCTGCCATCTCACCCAGCTACGGAAGGGTGTTGCGTGACCAGAGACGCGAACGAACAGCAGCTTTGCCATGGGTGTAAACTCCCTCCTGTAATTATTAAATCAAGAAACAAACTACACGAAATGAGACGAGATGGCATGTAGCAAAAACCTTTATTCCAGGTTTTGACTTTATACTTTTCTAGTCAGGTACACAGTTAATCTAGTATCTATTAGTTTCATCTTTATCTTATTTTACCTATCTGAAATTAACTTGAAAGGAAATATTTTGTTATCATATCAATACAATCACCTTTGTAGTAAACCTCTTCTTCTAAACATTGACTAATTTCTGAGCAGGTATCTAAAGAAAGATCACAAAGAAGAAAGTAGCCACAGGGGAACAGAGTTAATAGAAGAATATATTCAAGCATTCACTCAATTTACTCAGTATAAAATAACGACTGTGTCTTTCCTTCAGGGCAGAGCACCTACAGACTTCTGACAATATGTTGTTAATATACGTCAACCCTCTGGCCCGTATATCTGAGGAAGGGCAGCATGCCCTTTGATCTCAGGCTTCACGGGGTGCACAACTTCAGAGAATGGGCTTGTGGGATGTTTAATTCCAGGGAAGTCAACTCTGCCTGTGACCCAGGGGGTTCCAAGTCCCTTAAACCTCTGGAAGAAAAGCAAGTCATTTTAACTCACACTGAATTCACTTTGTGTGCTTGATGTAGGATATGTTTATTTCTGAATATTATACTACCAAGGGAAAACAATCATCAGTTATTTCAGGCTTGTCGCTCAGACATTGAAGCAGGTAAAAGGAAGCTCTAACAATTGCGGCCTGAGCCTGGAGCTGTGGCTCACGCCTGTAATCCTAACACTCTGGGAGACCTAGGTGGGTGAATTGCTTGAGCTCAGGTGTTCAAGACCAGCCTGAGCAAGAGCAAGACCCTGTCTCTACTAAAAACTAGAAAGCTAGCCCACCTCTATTAAAAATAGAAAACAAAACAAAACTAAAACCCTCCAGGCAACAGGGTGGTACGTTTAGTCCCAGCTACTTGGGAAGCTAAAGCGGGAAGATCTATTGAGCCCAAGACTTTGAGGTTGCTGTGAAGAAGGGTGAGGCTATGGCAGTCCACCCAGGGGATGGAGGGAGACTTTGTCTCAAAACACACAAACCAACAACATGCAGCCTGAGTTCTTGAACTTGGTCTCAGAAAACTCTTGCTTATTTCACTTCCTTAAAAAAAATGAACTTCCTTAATTTTTCTTTGAAACAGATCAAGGCTTTGTGATTTCTGTTTATTTTCCTCCTTGGGGAGAGGAAGGACAAACAAATAATTAAACAAAAACAGTTTTCCTCTTCCCTTATATTTCTTAGAAAACTTACTTCAATGTACTTGAGATCATATTGATTTATTAGAGACAGAAATCCCATAGGAATAATGAAACATTAATGGCACTTGTCCTAATAATTTTCAAAGGCCAGGGGGGCTCCCCTTGACATATGCGGTGTTACATAAAATAGAACATGGGTGGCACCACATCTTGCTAATGGGTCAGGGAATCCAGATAGTCAAAGATGTATTTGAGACTTGTTTCTGGAGTTTCTAACATTCTGGGTCTAGAAGAAAAGGTGGTTCCCGTGGAAAGGGCAGCAACCCAAAGGCAGGCACCTTCACTCCTGTTTTCAGAGCTTCATGCAGTATGTGTAACCTGTTTTAGGAAGAGTGGGGTGCTGGATTTGGGCTTTTTGCATTGGAGATAAGAGAGAGAAGTGCAAACCAAATGCGTCCTCAAAATAGAAGGCATCTGAATTTAATTATTGCAGGGGACAGAGTTTCAACAAGATGAGAGACAACAGCATAATCCCTTCTTTGAGTTTTTCTGTACTTTCTATTTTTTTCACCTCCTTTTTTGAAAACCTTACATATAAAGACGTGATGAAAGATGGGAGACTTCATTTCACCAGGAGTGATGTGGGAGTGCATTCAACCACCTTTGTAGATCTCCTGCCTCTCTAGGACTTTGACATGTGAACCAAGTTGAAAATAGAACTGTAGATGGGAAAAAAATCTCATAAAAGTTCATGAGATGGTTCTTACAACACCAATACATGTAGAAAGAAATTGAGTCTCAGACATTAAGTTGAAGGGACCAGGATTGTGTTCAGCCTCTTCCTTGCAGTTTCCAAGTTCATGGTCTTTATACAATATCCTACTCTACCCACATGCATTACCTATATTGTCAATCGCTTAACTAACTCAAATGAAAAGAAAGTCTACTTTAAATGAAAGATGTACAGACAAACGTATAATAGACTATTAAGGAAAATTGCCTATTTGGGATCTAAAGTTGCGTTTTTCCAAAATCTTTGATTTGGTGCTCTTATTCTTGGGTAAGTAGGATTTACACAAGATTGGAAGGCCACAGTCTTTATAAAGATCTGGTCTATTTTAGCTAAAGTTGCCCATATAATATACAGTAAATCATGCACCCCTCTATATTAACACACAGACACACACAAATATTCACTGAGTGTATATACAACACTCAGTTCAGACTTTTTTTTTTTTTTTTTTTGATGTTCAATGTTGATTCCTTGCTAAGATTGTCATCTAAAGACTAAGGATAGTAATTGACATGAGATCATTCTCTACCTCAGAGTTTTTCAACCTTTTCTATCTCACAGCACACTTGAAGCTACAGTTAAACTTCTGAGGCACATTTATATTATATTGATAAAAAAAAAAATGGTAAAAAAGAATGCATTTACTTAGTTTTGAATTGCTTTTGAAAATAATTAAGACATGAAACTATAAAAATACTTGAAGAAAGTGCAGGGAAAATTCTTGAAGAAATTGGCCTGGGTGAATATTTTATGAGAAGGATTCCCCAGGCAATTGAAGAAATATCAAAAATACATTCCTGGGACCTGATCAAACTAAAAAGCTTCTGCATAGCAAAGAACATAGTAAGTAAAGCAAGCAGACAGCCTCAGAATGCGAGAAAATATTTGCAAGTTATACCTCCGATAAAGGTCTAATAACCAGAATCCACAGAGAACTCAAATTTATTAGCAAGAAAAGAACCATCTCAGGGTGGGAAAGGGACTTGAAGAGAAACTTCTCTAAAGAAGACAGATGCACAGTCTACAAAAACATGAAAAAAAGCTCATCATCCTTAATCATCAGAGAAATGCAAATCAAAACTACTTTGAGATATCACCTAACCCCAGCCCACATAACACAATCCCAAAACCAGAGATGCTGGCTTGGATGTGGAGAAAAGGGCACACTTCTACACTGCTGGTGGGAATGCACACTAATACATTCCTTCTGGAAGGATGTTTGGAGAATACTTAGAGACCTAAAAATAGACCTGCCATTCAATCCTATAATTCCTTTACTAGGTTTATACCCAGAAGACAAAAAATCACAATATAGCAAAGACATCTGTACCGGAATGTTTATTGCAGCCCAATTCATAATTGCTAAGTAATGGAAGAAGCCCAAGTGCCCATCGACCCACAAATGGATTAACAAATTTTGGTACATGTTATATTATGCAGCCTTAAAGAAAGATGGAGACTTTACCTCTTTCATGTTTACATGGATGGAGCTAGAACATATTCTTCTTAGCAAAGTATCTCAGAAATGGAAGAAAAAGTATCCAATGTACTCAGCTCTACTATGAAGCTAAACTATAGCTTTCACATGAAGGCTATAGCCCAACAATACCACAGTACTATGGGCAAAGGGCCAAGGAAGAGGAAGGGAGGGGGGAGGTTTTGGTGGAAGGAGGGTAATGGGTGGGGCCACATCTATGGTGCATCTTGGAATGGGTACAAGCATAGCTTACAAAATGCAGAATACAAATGCCTACATACAGTAACTAAGAAAATGTCATGAAGGCTATGCTGAACAGTTTGATGAGAATACTTCAGATTGTATATGAAAGCAGCACATTGTACCTATTGATTGCACTAATGTACACAACTATGATTTAACAATAAAAAAAAAAAGGCCAAGATTAATGTCAAAATAAACCATTTCTGGTATTTTCTTTTCTATACCATGATATCCCTAAATTGTCCTTAGAAACAAGAAACTGATACTCATACAGTCAAAGAAGAAACTGAATAAAAGCCTTTTACAAGGAGAGAATATGAATTGGTTAGTCTAGACCAGGAAATGTGTATTTCAGTTATCCTCACCTAGGAAGACCAGGTGTCCATAATTCTCCAACATGACGTCCCGATACAAAGTCTGCTGAGCAGCGTCCAGGCAGGCCCACTCATCCATAGAGAACTCTATAGACACGTCCTTAAATGTCAACAGTTCCTGAAAAACAAACATATTTACCAAGAAGCCAGGAGGAGATTCAATTTCACTTTTAGTTACATGAGTGAAGAGAACTTATTCTGACTTACATGAAAGACTGGAATCACCTAATAAGTATAGAAGAGACATATTCCCTCATGCGTTGTCTAACATGGACAAAAGCGGACGGCATAACACCCCAAAAACCAGTGGACACACTACACTTTTTTTGGTTGACACAATAGAAACGAAAGGCCACCAATACTGGCATGTATACTTTTGTGCTTTATTTACATCATGTAGTAGAAGTCATGTACGTTTTTAATATGAAAATGTCGTGGTGAGGCTCAGCACCTGTAGCTCAGCAGCTAGGATGCCGGCCACATACACCAGGGCTGGGGGTTAGAACCTGGCCCGGGCCTACCAAACAACAGTAACAACTACAACATAAAAATAGCCGGGACTTGGTGTCCATAGCACCCTGTTTACGGTGCCAGTCACATACACTGAGGCTGACTGGTTCTAACCAGGGCCAGCTAAACAACAAAGACATACACAACAAAAAATAGCCAGGCATTGTGGTGAGTACCTGTAGTCCCAAGCTACTTGTGAGGCTGAGGGAAGAGAATCACTTGAGCCTAAGAGTTTGAGGTTGATGCGAGCTGTGATGCCACTGTACTCTATTGAGAGCCACATAGTGAGACTGTCTCAAAAAAAAAAAAAAAAAAGTCATGGTGAGTTAAATGGTACCTCTAAAGCTTTAATGTGTAAAGAACTAAAGATCTTGAAAAAATATAGAAATTTATTCAGAAGATAAGGGGTGAAAATTCAATTTCTAAAAATTTTTTTTTTTTTTTGAGTCAGAGTCTCAAGCTGTCACCCTGGTTAGAGTACCGTAGTGTCACAGCTCACAGCAACCTCAAATTCTTGGGCTTAAGCGTTTTGATTCCCTTGCCTCAGCCTGCCAAGTAGCAGGGATTACAGGCACCCACCACAAGGCCCAGCTATTTTTTGGTTGGAGTTGTCAGTGTTGTTTAGCGGGCCCGGGATGGATTTGAACCTGCCAACCCCTTTGTATGTAGTTGGCGCTTTAGCTGCTTGAGCTACAGGTGCCAAGCCTCAATTTCTAAATTTCCAACAAGCTCAACAGGAATGCCAATGCTTCTGTCCCATGACAGTATTTTGTCGAACATGCAGTGAACTGTAGCACTGGATTTATCCCAGTTGATTTCTGAACCAATAAACAAAGATGACACCCATTCACAAGTGCAAACAATATCACTGCTGTGATAGGGCAGAAAAAGTCAATCATAATCTGATAAAAACCATTTAAAAAATAAAAACCTAGTTTTTACCAAAGTTCAAAGTACAGATACCTGGCACATTTTCTAGTCTCTAATCAGGTCTTTAAATATGTCCTTTTTAGCATTCTAGAAAGCCAGGCTTTTCTAATTATTCTGGTGCCCAGAACATTGATTTACTTCAGGTAGTTAATGCCATCTTCTGTAAAAGTGCATGTGCTTCATCTTATTCTGTGTAGAACTGATGAACCTTCCAGATGGAAGCTAAACTGCACATGTTCCCATTCTTTGCTAATATCCAATGACCCAGCCTCATTCACAATGGGAATCTTGGGCACCCACCTTTTTCTACTTTCAACAGAGAGAAAGAACATTTTCACTATTTCAGGATCCTAATTTAAGGTGAGAATTTTTTAGGGCATATGAGAATCCTGGATGAAGAGAATAGAAAGAAGACTCTGCCATACATGTAGAGGAGCAGGATTTTTTGGACCCCCTTGACCATTATAAGAAAAAAACTTGTATGTGAAACAAACTCATTAGGCAGGAACATCACAAGAGATGTAAAGGTTTCCAAGTTTTAAGAACAAGGTACTGTAGGAGAAAAAGTGGGCACAGCCCTGGACCTTGGACACATTTACCCGAGGAGCAATCATTCCTTTCTCTTTCTCCTCCTTGCCTTGACCTCCTTCTCAGGGGAGATTATCTGGACATATTAATCCTGCAGCTTGATAATATGCATTTAAAGGCATCATCCTAAACCCTTCACTACTACCACCTATCATAGCCACAGGTAGAGGGACCTTGAAGTACAGAAAGTATTTCACCCTTTCCTGTTCTATATGAAAGGAGTCAGAGAGAAGGAGATTCTACATAAAGACCAAAGTATATGTTTCTTATTTCTTGCCCTCTAGTCCCCTCCCTTGCCAGCAATTTCTGCTATGGAAATGAAATAAGGGCCCTGTGACCTTTCTGGAATAAAATAAATAAACTCCACTCTCTCAAATGTACCTGGAAACCTTCATGTTGATACTCGCCTAACCTTAGCATCACATGCAGACACTTAATGAAAACCACAGGATGACACAACCCAGACTCATAGAATCTTGGGGAAGACAGAGTCACAGATGAGATGCTTCTTCATACTGGCCATGAAATGTTAACTGGAAGCCTGGGCTGAAGACTACTTAGTTAAGCATCACCTCTCAAGGTTTAATATGCATACCAGCTATTTCCCATTACGCCCACTCTAAGTATCTGATTCTGCAACAGCAGCACCTACTCTACTTCCAAGCAAATAATCACTTTATATGAACAATGCCTATTTATGTCCTTGCTTAAGAATTGTGGGAAGAAGGCTGGGCCTATGGCTCACACTTACAGTCCCAGCACTCTCGGAGGCTAAGGCAGGTGGATCCCCTGAGCTCAGGGGTTCCAGACCTGCCTGAGCAAGACTGAGACCCTGTCTCTAAAACTAAGCAGGTATTTTGGTGGGCACTTCTATTATCAGCTACTCATGAGACTGAGGTAAGAAGCTGGCCTGAGCCCAGGAGTTTAAAGTTGCTGTGAGCTGTAATGCCACCCCATGTTACAGAGGGTGACAAAGTGAGACTCTGTCTCATAAAAAAAAAAAAAAAAAAAATTCACCAATTGTTTTGATCCATTAACTATAGAATGATGATTGCAGAATCCCCATAGGATTTCTTTTTTTTTTTTTTTTTTTCAGACAGAGTTTCACAATGTCGCCCTCGGTAGAGTGCTATGGCATCACAGATCACAGCAACCTCCAACTCTGGGGCTACAGTGATTCTCTTGCCTCAGCATCCCAAGTAGCTGGGACTACAAGCACCCGCAAGAATGCCCAGCTATTTTTTGTTACAGTTGTCATTGTTGTTCTGCTGGCCCGGACTGGGTTCAAACTGCCAGCCTCAGTGCATGTAACTGGCGCCATAACCACTGTGCTACTGGTGTCAAGCCTTCCATGGAAATTAAGGTAAGGATGGAAAATAGGGAGCAGTTAATCCCCATTTCACTTTTGTTCTAGCTCATGTCAGCTAGACTGCCAAAACCATTTCAATGAGACATCTAGACCTACACCTAAAAAGCTCTTACACACAGTTTCCTAAGCTCCTTATCTTTTTCACCACCTTCTGCTCAGCTGAGGAACATCAGGTGGTCTTTCCAACACTAGTCAGCCATCTCCCCATTTTGCTCTTGAATAAACTGCTTTTTCTTCCACCAATTCTTGCATTGTGACTATGACTTTCCATGAAGGAATAGTCAATCTTGGGTTCAGTTAAAATTTTGCAGGTTTTGAGTGAGTCTGTGAAGTGGCTTGTTTAACAATTCCCCCTGTTGCTGCTGTTACCCTTTTAGACTATAGCAGCACTCAGGTGGAGAAAGCAAACACAGCACAGAGTCCCCTCTGCTCAACACTTTGTAACAACACAAATATCTCTGGTACAAAGAACACCAATCACAATCTTGATGTGTGGCACAGTTTGCTGGCACTTTAAATTCTCCAAAAGCAGCTGTGTCTAAGGACCTGGACTCAGAATTTGGACCTGCAGATTTGGGTCTGGCACATCCAGCGGTGCAGCCAGTGCCCTGTGTACATGCATGAGAATTACGGAAATGAGGACAGTCTCAGGTATGCTCAATGCACATCTGTCACCCAGGTTGAGATTCTGGCCTCATAGTTTCTGGATTAGTTTTAAGTCTAAAGATATCATGATAATTGAAAGACAGAGACAGGTGATGGCTGATTGTTGCCCTGTAAAAGTAGTTGGTAAAACTCTACAGGTTATCCTCAAAGTCACCATACATAGAAAAAATTGAAAATTGTAGCTAAATATACCTTTACTAAATGCTCATTACAAACTTTTACAAAGAGATGGCAATACATAGAGAATAATTAGTAAAAGTTTTATAAAATTTTGTTGCAAATAGCGTGGTGCCTGTGGCTCAGTGAGTAGGGCACCGGCCCCATATACCAAAGGTTGTGGGTTCAAACCCGGCCCCAGCCAAACTACAACAAAACATAGCGGGCGTTGTGGCTGGCGCCTGTACTCCCAGCTACTTGGGAAGCTGAGGCAAGAAAATCACCTAAGCCAAAGACCTGGAGGTTGCTGTGAGCTGTGATGCCATGGCACGCTACCCAGGGCGACAAAGTCATACTCTGTCTCTAAAAAGAAAAAATGTCATTGAAAATAAAAGTACATAGAATCGAATCAAAACAGAGGAGAGGGAAGAAAGCCGGCGGGCAGGAGCGGTGGTGGTAGCAGCGGAGCAGCCACAGAGTTCCGGAAGCTCCAGTAGGTCTTTCTGCCCAGCCTTGGTCCTGGCCCCTACCCTCCCCGTCCCATCGGTTGTTGTCTGGGCGGATTTGAACAGTCAAGTAAAATCAAGCCGGATAACCATGACAGAAGGTGGATACGATCCCTGTGAATGTGTTTGCTCTCATGAACATGCAATGAGAAGGCTGATCAGTCTGTTGTGGCAGTACCAGTCCTACTGCACAGACACAGAATGTCTTCAGGAATTGCCAGGACCCTTTGGTAATAGTAGCCATCAGTGTTACTATGATCTTGATAGCCTGGGTGGTTATTGCAGTGATCTTATTCTTACTGAGACCTCCTAACCTAAGAGGATCCAACCTATCTGGAAAGCCAACCAGTGCTAACAATGGGCAAGACCCACCAGATCCTCCTGTGGACTAACTTTATGATATTGAAAGTGAAAATAGTTAACACCTTGCAAGACCAAAGAAACGAAGATGACCAGAGTACTCTTACCCCAATTAGAACTGTTTATCCTTTTCCATCTGCAATATGGGATGTTATTGTTTTCATGAGCTTCTAGAAATTTCACTTGCAAGCTTATTTTTGCTTCCTGTGTTACAACCATTCCTATTTACAGTATATTTCAATAAATGATTATATTTTAAAAAGTTACATGGGGCTTTTTTGGTTGTCCTAAACTTAAACATTCCACTTGAGAGCTCTGCATTTACATATTTTAAATATTTTGGTAGGTTTTTAAATTGCTTTTTAAAATAAGGTATTTATAAAGTTATTTAGGGTTGTCTAAGATTGTACGAAAAAAAAATCAGAACGACACTGTATTTACATTTACTTTGGTAGTTTTATTTCTGGATGGCAGTTTCCTCTAGTACTTGGGACTGTGGCAGCTCTTCGAATATTTTACAAATTTCAGCTGAAATCTGTATCATCTATTACAACTGGCGCAGGTGGCTAGAATATGAGGAGAGAAAAAAATGAAATGGTCGTTTACTAATTTTTCTACTCCTATTAAAAATGTCTAATGTAGAGATGGGATTAAAGATGGCAGATGAATAACAGCTTCCCTGCAATTGGGCACAGGGAGTCTGGGGAGACAAGGCTCTAGACATCTCTGGCCGGTGGGATCTGCCTATGATCATCCCTTTGAGGATACAGGGAGCCAGTAAGGGACTTCTGGACCCCAGGAGGAGGACAAAAACAGTGAAAAAATGGCAAGTAGCTGTGTGTGTTCGATCAACCTAATCACGCTGGCAACTGTGAGTACAAGCAGCAGTGAGACTGCAAACTGGAAAGGCCTTACCTGTGAACTTTTTTGGTGTTCTTGGACTTGGTGCTCAATTGAGCTGCCTTGGGGAGAGCTTGAGCAAAAGTGTAAAGAACATTGGGCATTGTCTCGGGCCCCAAAATGAGCCACAGAGCTGGGCTCAGTGAAAGCCATGTGTGAAAAAACTGTTCCAGCAAGCTCCACCCTCAGGGCCCCAGAGCAAGGAATAGGCGGGACAAAGTAACCTAGTAACTGAGCAGCTTAAAGGCAGAGACTGAACTGCCTCACAGCCCTAATCCTTAGGGGCAGAGTGAGCCGGTTTTGGCACACTGGAGTCTTGGGCTGTTGCCTTGGGTAGAGTGCCCTGACGCCACAGCTCATAGCAACCTCAAACTCCTGGGCTTGGTGCCGCCCAGACCTCCATAAGAGCTGTGCAGCGACCCGCTACCAGTGACCCGCACCCACCGGGGCTCCACATTCCCTGACCAGGAACTGCGGTAGACACACAACCCTGCGTCCCCCCTCTTGTGTCCTCCCAGCCTCCACACTAGCTCATCCATCTGACCAGGGACTCTGGTAGTGGCGTACCCTCTGGAGCCCTCCCAGCCTCTGTGCAGAGCCCATCTCCTGCCCAAAGACTGCTAGAGCCTTGGGTTCTCTGTGCCAAAGTCACTGGGCGCCAGGCACATAGAACCGTGCACACCACCCACAGCCCTGTTGCTGAATCCGGGAGTATCGCACACAAGAGCTGCTTCCACAACCAGAACTCACTAACTACAGTTCCCAGAGAAATTAAACAGGGTCACTCCCTACATAGTCCAGCAGCAATAGAATGATCCCGCTGGGGTCTAATCTTGGAGAGACACCTCCCCAACTCTGAGGACGGCCAGAGGCAACAGTGAAAAACAATCATGAGGTGAAATCAACAGAAAAACTCTGGCAATATGAATAATTAGACTAGATCAACTCCCCCAAAGATCAATGGGGCAAAACAGCACAAGACCCCATGCACAAACAAATAGCTGAGATGTCAGAAATTGAATTCAGGATCTGGATAGCAAATAAGATCAAATTAGAATTCCAAAAGTTATCTCAAGAATTCAATGGATTCAAAGACCAAATGACCAAAGATT
>CAUYPK010015350.1:0-30132 GCA_963574355.1 Loris lydekkerianus
GATTGAGTCATGCTGGGGTTCTGAAACTGTCTGCTATCTGAATTTCAGAATCTCTTGGCATGTCTGGAAAATTCTCTTTCATAATTTCATGGAGAAGGGCCTCTTTGCCTTGCGAGGCCGCTTTATCACTTTCAGGGATTCCAATGAGGCGGATATTAGCCTTCTTTGAATTATCCCAGAGCTCTCTGATAGAATGATCCATTTTTGCTCTCCATTTGTCTTCCTCTTTGAGAGTTTGGGAGCATTCAAAGGCTTTGTCTTCAATGTCAGAAATCCTTCCTTCTGCTTGCTCCACTCTGTTACTGAGGGATTCTACTGTATTTTTCAGATTTTTGAGGGCTGCAAATTCTTGCTTCAGTGCGTCAAAATCTTTTGTGGTTTGTCTTTAAATTCATTGAATTCTTGAGACAACTTTTGAATTTCTCCTCGAATTTCTAATTCTGACTTTTGAATTGCTTCTCGAATTTCTAATTCCAAATATTCCTCCATTCTATTAATCTTGGTTGCAATCCAAATTCTGAATTTGATTTCTGACACCTTGGGCAGCTGTTTATGAATGGGATCTTTAGTTACATGTGCCATGTCTTTCTTTGGGGAGGTTGATCTATTCTGATTATTCATGTTACCAGAGTTTTTCTGCTGATCTGCCCCATGATTGTTTTACACCATTTGATTTTTTCCCCTGGCGTTTTATTGAGGACCTGTACTGTGCTATGGCCTGGGAAACTGGGGACCTGTTTGGTGTGGTGGGCCTAAGTGGGTCTGTCTTGTTTTCAGCTGGTCTCTGTTCGACCCTAGTGAAACAGTTACTCTGGGTTGAAGTCTCAGCTGTGGAGAAATACCAGCAATTAAGTCACCCCATGCCCCACAGGGAACAATTGGAAAAGGAAAATCAATCCTTCCTACAACCACACACCCAAGGCACCACCTGACTAGTCCTTGGGCGATTAGCTCAGTTCAAAAGATCTAAATCAAGTGTCTCAGTCAGCACCTGGGTCTTAGGTGGGAGAGTTAAAAGGTCTCTGGCAACCGGATTGCAGGGGTCTGGTGACTACTCAGATATGGCTTGCTCCGGTGCTCTGTGGAGTCAGGAGGACCCACCCAGCAAATCGATCAGTCTGGGAAGTTTGATGTCTCCTTCCCCACCTTGCACTTGTGTCATACCCTGTCACTGATAGCCCCGCAGGGCTGTTGCCTGTAGTGAACAGATACTCCAGGGGTTTGCACCTGCCTAAATCACAAGGCAATCTATTTCTGCTCAGCCAGGCCACTGCGCCCTGCCTGTATCTAGCAGGGGGAGGTGAGGCCTGATAACCTTGGGCACTTGATGGAGATGGGGTGTGGTGTTCACTCCATTCCAGCCCCACCCCTGATTCATGTTACTGACAGGACAGAACAGAACAATGTTGTGGGAATTTGTTTCTGTCCCTGCTAAATTTTCCTGCAGAATAAAAGCTGATTTGAGTTCCCAGAACCTGCGCCTCAGGCCCTGTCTTTGCTCCTGCAGGTTTGTATTCAGTTAGCTGTCAGTTCTAGCCTCCTGTCTTCCTTTGTCTATAGGCTGACGATCCTCTGAGGGCCGTGTGTGTCATAGGCTCAGTAAAGTGGTCCTCTGGGTCAGCCCCACCCTGGGAGCTTCCCGGCTCTGCTGTGCATTTCTAGTCCCCGTGCTCCAGCCAGGCTGGTACTGCCTCGGGCATACCCTTTACTTATGGGGCCTGCATTTCTGTCCCAGATCTGTTCTGTGGTGGTTGCCACCTGAGTAGATGCCCGGCCTCCTCTGGTTGCCCAGGAAGACTGGGGGTATGGCTTCGGAATATCTTGGAGTGATCCCTATTGTTGCCAAAAGACGGCTGCTGCTCAGCACCTCGGGGCACCCAAGCTCTGGTGTGGTTCCCCTCTTAGCTGACTGTCCTCTCCTCACTCCTGTGCCACAGAGTCAGCACTGACCAGCAGCAGTTTAGGCCCTGTCCACACCCCTCAAGAAATCACCCAAGAATCTGGACTCCTGGGGGACAGGCCTCCAGACCTCAGAGTGAGAGTGGAGGGGAGTGCTGGGAGCTCAGAGTTGCAGATATAGAATATATAGAGTTTTATACAGTTTTATCCCTGGCAGGAAAACACCATGGCACCCTAGTAGGAGAGGTAGGTCCAGTTTTTAGAGGGTCTCTCCCATGGAGTGTAGTGGGAGGACCTTTGAACTCTGCTCTTTTGTTTGTGGGGCACTCTGTGCCGTTCTCATGGGGGAGGAGACTCCCATCCGCTTGGTGATGGATTTTGTACCTTTTGTTTGTATCCTTGGGGTCGCAGCTCACCTCAGTAGGGTTGATGTACATTCTTCAACCTTCTCTCTTGGTGCAGCCAAAATCTACCAGAGTACTTGCTAAATTTCTGTCCTTTACCTCTCCTTCTGGATGGGAGTCTCTGTGGAAAACTGGCTTCAGTCAGCCATCTTGTCTCTGCCCCTTGATTCTGCATTTTTAACAAATGTCCCCGTGATGTTTATGTGCCTGATCCATAGGCCAGTTTCTGAGCAGTGAGGCACTGCAACTCTGAGATTGTTCTTGTTTGGGGAACTTGGAGCCACAAGAAACACAAACTAAAACCTGCATTAGCAATTCTTCCTGGTCATTTTCCATTTTTTAAATATGTTTAGAACAGGGACTGTGTCTTATTTATCTTTTCATTTCTATAATGACTGAAAGTGTTTTGTATGGAGAAGAAGTGGGGGGGGGGCATTCAATGTGCATTTGCAAAGTGAATAAATTATTCCTTACACTTAATACCATTATGCTAAAGATTCCAGGTCCCTCCTGGCAGCCACAGTCAGGCTTCCAGTTCTTTTTCTCTATTTCTTGTGGAAGATAATTCATGTTCATTTCCTCCGTGTTAATTCTGTTTATGATGTTTTCTGTTAATTTTAAATATCTTCACTTAGGGAGTTTCTACAACAGCTATAGAATTCTAGCAAATTTAGCATTTCTTTTTTTAATATTCAGTGCAACCTCATTATTTTTTATTGAATTTTAAAAACAGCCACTCTTTTATGAAAGAGCTAATCATGTATATATGTCCTCTACACACACACTTCTGTAAATATATATTCTGTCCGAATGGCATAGATTTCAGTTTTCAAAAAGAAAGATATAATATTATTGAGTCTGTTAAGTCTAGATAAAACACACATAACCTCTGTATGTTGGTATCTAGCAATCTACCCTTCATTATGTTAAATGCATTTAAAAAAAGTATCCAGTGCAAAATCCACAGATGACTCCCTGGCATACAGAATGGGTTCATCCCCATAAAAATGCAAATTAACTGTGTGCAAACGTAGGCCTTGAGCATTTGTACAGAAAATAAAAAAAGGCTTCTAACCGAGCCCAAAGGAACTCTACTGACAGTGAGCTGATCAGCAGTTGAAGAAACGGAGCCACATACATTACAGCCTTTCTCTGAAGATACTTCCTGAGTATTTAACTAGAAATTCAAAAGTTTTTAATCAGAAAACGGTCTGCTAAAAAAGAATTAAAGACCTTTTAGGCCTTTGCCGAGCGAGTTGCCCCACATCCTGTTAATCCGAGATTATTTGGGCATTGTCAATTTCCTGAAAGAGAGGAGATACTGTGCATTAATTGGATCAAACTCTGAAATGATCAATGAACAAAGTGAAGTAATTATTTAAGTAATGGCCAGCAAGAACCCTGAAGCCTTTGGTTGTGTTTTATTGGGGATAGCTGGAACTCTGTGTGCAATTGTGTTAGAAAGGCTGGTTTATGGCCAAGCGTGGTGGGTGGCTCACACCTGTAATCCCAGCACTCTGGGGAACTGAGGTGGGAGAATCTCTTGAGCCAAGAGTTCAAGATCAATCAGAGCAAGAGCGAGTCCCTGTCTCTACTAAGAACAGAAAAACTAGTTGGGCGTTGTAATGGACACCTGTAGTCCCAGCTACTCAGGAGGCTGAGGCATGAGGATTGCTTGAGCCCAGGGGTTCGAGGTTGCTGTGAGATGCCACAGTGCTCGACCCAGGGTGACAGAGTGAGGCTCAGTCTAAAAACAAAAGAGAAAAAGAAAAGTTAAAACAAAAGAGCTGGTTTAGGACCATTACACATGGCGGCTAATGATGGGCAGAGTGAAGCTCCAGCTGTTCTTGCCTTTTGCAGGAAAAAAGCAGACAAAGCTTTGGAGCAGGACTGTGCCTCATGTGTATGCTTGTCTGAGAAGTTGGACAAATACATGTGCCGTATTTCAGAGTTTGCAGCCGGTAGGAACGCACCAGAAATACTCTGGTGAAACTACCAGTCCCCTTTCTCACTATGTTTCCTAAGACATTGTATCATTTAGCAAATCACTCTTTCTGATATATTTGACCCTTGTGGATTTTAATTTGCCTCTACCTACTGCCAGCAAGAGTGGAGAGGAGACAAGCTCGGCCTATAGATTACGGAGGTCGAGCAGCCTGGAAGGGAGCGCGGGCTTCAGGACCAGTCTCCTGTGCATGATTTTAGCCCATGTGCCCTTGCTGGAGACTGGGCCTTTTCTCCCCCCATTGAGATTTTTTGGGCCCTGCGTCTATTTCTTTACTCTCTCTTGTTTTCTTTCCACAACAACTGGGCCCTTAAGGATTTTTCTACTTCTCTTGTTTGTTATTTTTAAATTTGGGCCAACCCATGTTTTTTTTTTTTTTTTTTTTTTTTAAAGCAGTAACTTTCTTATAGAATGGTTGCTTGATTCTTTCTCTCAATAGGATGCAGCTGGGCCTGGTTTTCAGCAAGAGAACACTGATATTATAATTATTTTAAATTCTAACATAATAGAGGAAGTTTTATTATTTTTATTTTTCTATAGGGAAGAAATTTAGGCGATGATAAATTCTTTACCTAACATTACACGGCAGATAGTTGAGTCTACCTACAAATCCACATTTGATCTTAAGTTTAATTCGTCCATTAGCCCAGGGTTTCTGAACATTTAATATGCATTAGAATTACCTAGAGGTATTTATAAAAATATCACTGAATATCACTAGGGTCACCGTTGAAGTACTGCCCATGGAAAGCTAGGCACCAACACCAGTGTCCAGTCCACCCTTCAAAGCTATTCTGGAACTCTTTTTCTGGAGGAGTCATCAGAGCTGTCATCCTATGAAGTCTGACAATTGAGCTTGTGAACTCATTCTAGAAAAATTGTTTTGAAAGATGTACTAGGCGCTGGCATTGGTACACAGCTTCCCAAGGGGAGTACTTTGAAGGTGACCGTAGTGACACTCAGAAATGAGCTATGTGGGACTTTTTGTAGGATGAGGTCTCGAACTTAATTGTCCACCTTCATATGTCTTGCAAGTGGGTCTACCATCCTCTTTTTAAAGCCACTTGTATCCTACATCCCTTTCCTTTCCTCCCTTTTAATTCTCACTCATGTTCTTTGAATGATACAATTAGAAGACTTAATGCCCTGCCCTCCTTTTAAGTGGTAGGGTGAGACACTGTCAGAAAATATAAAGCTGGCAACGAGAAATTCTGTGTTAGGAGAAGCAGGAGGCTAAAGAAAATAGCACTGGAGTTGCTGAGGCTTGGTGAATCCTGCCACTGAGAAAGAGGAGGGCCGGGCCGTGTCACACACTGTTGTGATGGGACGGGGACATGACCTGGAGCCTTTTAATGTGTAAAGCACACGGAAGGCCATCTCTTCACTAGGGTAAGCATTTTTCAGAACACACGTAGTCATGGGGTGTCATGGAACATGCAGAACGATGGCGCTTTGCTCTGGGCCCAGCCAGACAGCGGGTGTGCTCCTCGGCTCCCGCGAGTTTCAGGTTGGGGGCTGGCTGGCTGGAAGTCTTTTCTCAGGAAGCTTCTGGCATTGCTGAGCTCTGCTTGTAGCATTGGAAGACTTGGCATCTAAGATTTCGGGGTCTCTCAGGAGACTTACTGCCATACACCTAACACGTGCCATTTTGGCTTTAAGTAGAGACGGTAAGTAAGGAGAACATTTGAAAACAGAAGTTGAGAGGAATGAAGGATGAAACCAGGCTGTGATTGTCAGTGCTAGCCAGTGATATGGGGAGGCATACTTTTTTTTTTTTTTTTCCCTGATAATTGTGGCAAATTCAGTTAAGGCCCCAAACTATAATTTAAAACAATGTTTGGAGAATATAGAGTCCCTCAGCTTGAAGGAAGCTTAGAATATTAGCAGGCCCTCACCAGGGAAGAGGAATGCAGACGATTTCCAGCTGGCAGGGATGCAAGGTGAACTCGAGGGGTCAGCCCCACCTGCATGGAAAACCCCTCTCCCTGCGGGGCAGCAGGTGGGTGGACCACAGCTAGTGACCAGCAAGGGCAGAGACTGCAGAGGAACTCGGAGAGCTGTAATGAGGGTCTGGGTTTGGGAAGAACAGTGGGAAAATAGCCACTTGGAGTAAAAAAAAAAAAAAAAAAAAAACCTAGCAAAATAGAGACAATGGCCAGACAAGACCTGGAAATTCCAAATGGCAAGTCCACGCAGGTGTAGCTGGGGTTCTTGACCCTCTGGGGAGAGAGTTGAGCAGAATCAGGTATGTGTGTTGATGCTGATAAAGCGAATCCTGGATACTCAAGAATATCATCTTTCTGGTAAGAACATTTTCTTCTTTTGGTGTTTCTCTATTTTTTCTTATTTTAAAAAAATTATTGTGCACATTAAAGGCATACAATATGGTGTTTTGACATAGTTTTCCTGGCATACATCTGTAATGCCAGTGCTCTAATTTGGACAAGTTGGAGAGAAGCCCAGGCAATAGGGGGTAGGTATGACATTTCTATCTTCAGCTCAGGATGGCTGGTGAGGTAAGTTACATGGGAGGTCCACCCTCTGCAGCTCCTGGTGGCCGGGGAGCCAGGCTATAAGATCTATAAGATCTGCAATCCACACTCCACGTGCAAGGTCCTGGGCACCTTTATACACAGGGGAGCAATGCTGGCTACTTATGCAACAGCAGTCACAGAAGGATGACTTCACTCAGTTACGCTATCTAGGAGTACCTGGTGCTTTTCCATGGAACAGAAGGCCCTAACAACTGTGTTTCTCGTGAGTAAGAAAGCCCAGACAACTTCATCCTGTCCCACACCCAAGAATGAGGGCAAGAAAGCCTCACCCTACAGTATACACACAGGAAAGAGGTGACTACTGCAAAGTCAGTGAACATCTCTATCATCTCAGATAGCCTTTTCTGTTTTTATGGTGAGAATACCTAAAATCCATTCTCTTGGCAAATTCCCAGTGTAAACACAATCTTAGTAACAACAGTCTTTCTGTTGTGCATTATGCCTTAGACTTCCTCATCCTGCGTAACTGCAACTTTGTACTTTAAATCTATAACTTTCTATTCCCCCACCTTGAGAAGTGCTGTTTTGCTCTCATTTCTAAGTATTCGTTTTTTTAATTCTACGTATAAATGAGATTGTGCAGTGTTTCTCATTCTGTGTCTGCTTTATCTCACCTCGTAATGTCCTCTAGGGAGTAGTTTTCAATCTTTCATCTCACGGCACACTTGAACTTATGAACTTCTGCGGCATGCTTAAATTATGTTGATTCCCCCCACCCACCCAAAAAAAGAGTAGAAAAAAAAAGGAACCCCAATGGACATACAAGTAGAGCAGGGTGCTAACTGTGAACTTCCATTTCACCATATTTTAAATTTCTTAATCTTAACAACTGTGCGACGTAGTGCCTGTCCCTGGATGTTTTGTGCACAGATGCCATTTCTTAATCCTTAACAGAGGGATTCCTGCCCTTCCTTCGGCACATGCTCAGATGAACTGATCTGGCCTAGACCTGTTTTGTCATACATCCCTCGTCCTTTTTTCCCTCTTATTTAGAGGTATCATTTACCTCAATAAAATGCACAGATCTTAAGCATCCAGTGTGGTGAGTTTTGACAATTTTGCCTACCTGTGTAACTCCCATTAAAATCAAGCAGAGATTCTGTCACGTCATAAATTTCCTTTCTGATCTTTCTCGTCATCTCTGCAGCCCCAGAAGGACTAGTACCTGATTTCAATCACCAAAGATGGGTTTTGCTTGTCCATGCACTGTTTATAAATGAAATAATGTGTGATGATTTGGATCTGGCTTCTTTTATCTAATACACTGTTTCGAGATTCACTCATTGTGCTTGTGTTAGAGGTTCACTCCTTATAATTTCTGAGTAGTCTTTTGTGTAAAACTATGATAATTAATTCATGCTACTGTCGATAAATATTTAAGTTGTTTCTTATTTGTAGCTCTTATGAATAAAACTTCAATGATTATTCATTTACAATTTTTTTAGTGGGCATACTTTTTGTGGGGGGTGGTAAATATCTAGAACTGACACTGCTGGTATTTTTATTTATTTATTTATTTATTTATTTATTTATTTATTTGGCCAGGGCTGGGCTTGAACCTGCCACCTTCAGCATATGGGGCTAGTGCCTACTCCCTGAGCCACAGGCACTGCCATGTTGCTATTTCTAAAATGGTCATATCATTAGCACCCTGAGGGTTCCAATTGCTTCTTATTCTTATCAGCATTTAACATTGCCTAGTAGTGTAGCTATTCTAACTGGTAACAATGTCATTTCATTGTGGCTTTAAGTGGTATTTGTTGGGGCACCTTCTCCGGTTTATTAGACATTCCTCTGTCCTCTTTTGTGAAATGTTTGTTCAAAGCTTGTACACACTTTAATTAGGTTGTTGGGTCTTTTCATTATTGATTCATAACATTTTTAAAAACTACATTCTAGAAATTATTTTGATCAGATATAAAAATATTTTATGTATTTTCTCCAGTCTGTAGTTTACTTATTCATTTTTACTAGCTTTTTAATAAACAGAATTTCTTAGTTTAAACGAAGACTGGTTATTATATTTTTAACTTTATGATTAGCAACTTACATATGTCATATCTTAGCCTCAACCAAGGTAAAAAAATAACCTCATTATGTTTAGAAAGCTAAGGCTGTAACTTTTATGTCTCTTATTAGATTTTTTCTTAGATATTTGATTTTTTCTGGTAATATTATAAATTGTATTGTCTTAAAAATTTGTTGTCTCTTATTTGTTGCTAACATATAGAATACAATTGATTTTGAGAACATACTAAGTTCATTATTCTTTGAAGACTCCTTAGGATTTTCTGTGTATACATTCGTATCATCTATGAAGTTAAAAGGTTTTACCTTTTCCTTTCTAATATGATGACTTTTATTATTATTATTTTTTTTGCCTTACATACTAGTGGGAACATCTAGTATAATGTTAAATAGAAATGATAGGAGTGGACAGTCTTGCCTTGTTCCTGATCTTAGGGGACAAGCATTTAGTCTTTAAGTATGATGCTAGCTGTATGTACCCTTTATCAGGCTTGGGAGGTTTCTTCAATTCTTAGTTTGCTTAGAGTATCTTTTTAAAAATTATCAAATAGATATTAAATTTTGCCATTTTTTTTCTACATCTATTAAGGTGATCATATGATTTTCTCTTTTATTCTGTTTTTTAATATCCTTTGTAGTATATCTTGTTGTGTTTCAAGGATCTCCCCATATTTGATCATAAGAATATTGTTGTTATTTTCTTGAAATATATTTATCAGGTTTTGATATCAGGGTTGTGCTGGCTTTATAAAATGGGTTAGAAAGTGTTTTTTATTTTATAGGGAAGTTTGTGCAAGATTGGTATTATTTTTCCTCTTTTTCTTATTCTGATACTTCCAATTACTTTTGTGTTAAATGGTTAATATTATCCTATCGGAAGCTTTGTTCAACTTCTTAAAAACATTCTTTATTTCTTTATGTACTATTATTTGGATACTTTGTATTAACATGTCGTTGAGTTCACCAAATAATGAAAGAAATAATTCATTAAATAGGCTTATGCTCTTATTCATAAGATCTTACTCTCAGTTGTGGAAGTTTTATTTGGTTGGGTTTTACAGTTTCTGTTTTTCTGCTGAGGTGCCCCATCTCTTTACTCGCATTGTTTATATCTTTTCCATTCATGTATTTAACGTATTTATAAAGCTTATTTAAAAGTTCTCATCTACTAATGTCAGGACCTGAGTTTTTCTGAATATGCCTCTATTGATGTTCTTCCTCTTGATTTGGAGTCAGGTTTTTGTGCTTCAGTATTTCCTATACATTTTTGTTGTATAGTGGCAGGTGGATTGCCTGAGCTCACAAGTTCGAGACCAGTCTGAGCAAGAGCAAGACCGCAACTGTAAAAATAGCTGGGTGTCGTGGTGGGCACCTATAGTTCCAGCTGTTCAGGAGGCTGAGGGAAGAGAATCACTTGAGCCCAAGAGTTAGAGGTTGCTGTGAGCTATGACGCCATGGCACTCTATGAAGTGTGACAAGGTGAGACTATGTCTCAGAAATAAATCATGTAGAAACTGAAGTAAATAATATTTACTCCCATAAAACCCAGAGTTTATATGTTTCCATGTATAACATGTATTAAGTGGTAAATTTTTCTACTAATATCTGGTGTTTTTCCTGGTTTCATTTTTAAAATCTGATTTTGTCTGGTACATAATATACCCAAATCAGGTAGTGAAATTTCATATTTCCAGGAAAAATAAAATGAAACAAATCTTAAAACTTTGAGTGAGAACCAATGGAAACATCTAAAAAGGTAACATGTGTTATCTACCTCTTCATTCTAAATATTTATGTAATGATTAATAAATAAATATAAACAACTGCACAATTATTACTGAAATTCAGTTTAAATCACAAATCTCTGAAAATTAACACAAAACTCCCCTTTCTCATTGGATCCCATCGCAGCTTAGCTTTTTAAGGATGAGTCGGTCTTCTCATCTAGAATGTAGACTTCCTCAGATTAGGTGCTGTATTTTATGCAGCCATCAGCCCTGATCAAGGAGGAAGACACACAACAAAGTTCTACACGTGTTTGGTGCTTTGTTTTTGTGACTAAGCTAATGAGGAGTCTGCTTGCATTGAGTGGTGCACACAACACCATGCTGCAATTTAGGCATCCGTGTCTTATCAACAAATATATAAAACCTAATATTTAGCTAAAGCAATACAAATAAAACCCATACCTTGAAAAATCTTATTGAAGATAAGTGGCAGGAGAAGTTACCTGGCCCCTGTATATGAATGTAGAAAAGAAAGGAAGAACTAGACTGTGTTTGGAGGCTGTTGACCCTTCATGACTAAATCAATTGATTGGCTTCAAGGGTAGGAATTATATAGGGCCCTTCTCTCTACAATGATGTATTTAAAGCTTTTCACCATTTCTGAATCCTTTCATGGCATAATATACAAACCATGGCTTTGATTTTTTTTTTTTTTAACGTGGAACAATTCAATATTTCTATGTGCATTTTTCTTGAACATGAGCATCCAAGACCTCAGGGACATTCTAAATTGTTGGTGGTGATTTCGGAAGTGCTAAGGAGGATACTCAAGATACCTGTATCATCAGGCTGGCCAGAACACTACCTGTGAAGAATCTTCTTAAAAATGACAGGGATTAGAGTGGGAGAAATGACCAATATGAAAAAGAAAAAAGCTCAGCTTTGTCCCTGGAGGTAGTTGTGAGATGGATTTATTTTCTAAATTATTGGAGGAAAAACATTTTAGCAGAACTAATTTGAAAATACTTACCTATATTTATTATATCCTATTATAGAAGGAGATGGAGAACATAAATATTTGTGGGAATCATCTTGTTTCAGAATTTTCTTTTAAGGAGAGAAAATACTCCTTTATGAAGCCTTGTCAAGTGAAAAGAAAGTGTGAGGGATCGGTAATGTTTGCGATGAGCCCCTCAGCCATGGTTTTGGTCCAGATGTTTTATTTCCTATGATGCCCCTATGTAATCAGTAGCAGATTCAATGTAGTCACAGATGTGAATCAGTAAAATGGTGATGATGAAACCATTACACTGGGTAATTGTTTTAGCTGTTGCAGTTGTTTTTTTCTCCTTCTCTAATGGCCTATCATGCACTCTCATCACAAGTAAAATTTGTGCGTCTGGGAGGAGCTGCAGGATGCTGTGTTTGGTAATGGTTACCTTTGAGATCAGTTTTCTTGGGTGATTTTGAATTTTCTAGATGTTTTGTATAAACTTGATGCTGATAAATAAAATGGTAAAAAAACAAAAAAGTCTTTGAAATTAAATCAAAACCCATGTGAACTGGAAAATTGTTCCCCTCCAAACATTGGATTGTTAGATGTGAGTTTGTTTGTTGGAAAAATTTCTTTTTTTTTTTTTTTTTCTGGAAAAATTTCAAAGACAGAAGTATTCACTTAGCGTTAAAAAAGAAAAGCAGACATGTTCAGTTTTAGGATAGAATTTTAAGTAAGGACTCTGGATGCCAGTACAGTGGTTCTTAACTATTTCTGAACAGCTTATCTTTGTTTGCTTAAACATGTGTTTATTTCTCCCCCTACCCTCTGTGTATCTTTTGCACAATCCATACCCATCAAGGCATCAAATCTCATTTCACTATTTCTCAGGCAGCTACTGGGCATTCCATAAGTTTGTTCTTAACCAAGATTATAATTTTGTTGTACTGCTTAATGAAATGCAAAAAAATATAATACATGTAGGTAAACAAAGCACATTTTCCCTGGGCATAATGGTTTACATGGAAGCAATCTGGATGTCTATAGAATGCAGCTGTTATGTCCTGTGTTCAGGTGTGCTAAGCTAAATCCTGCCCTTACTATGCAATTTGCAGTAACAGCAGGCATATCTTGGATTCAGTGAAAAGATTTCTTTGTAATAGCAGGCACGTCTTGGCTGTTAATGTCCCAGCTCATATCTTTCCTTCTATGAGTAGGCTATGCCAATTGTTACACAAAATTGGTTATGGATAATCAATTGTATTTGTATCTGTGTTTGATTTCTGAATTCCACTATGCCTCTGGGTTGGAAATCTTAGGCTTTCCTAATCTTGGAAATGTAATCTTGTCATTGTTCTGCTACTATTGTGGTTTCTGATGATGGTGGGCATTAGGCAAGTGATAAATTTCTTTTTGGTGGCTTCCACTGAACTTTTTTGCTTACATGTTCCTCCTGATACATAACAGAGGTGAGAATGGATGTGTTTGTAATTGTGGATGGGTTTGGTGCTTCTAGGCCTAGAAATAACTATAAAAACGGACAGTTACAACAATCATGGTCGGCTAGGACAAGGCAACGGGCGGTCTGTCTCATTGATGATAAAGGTTTGGGTCAGTTCACCAGACTTATATGCCAGACCAGCTGAAGCACTGGCTGGGGAAGGATTATAGTCTGACCAATGGAGGGAAAACTATCGAATTTCAATTACATCATTAGGGAAGCTCAGTAGAGGGGATATGGGTTGGTTTCCTAACCAACTCTAAGTCACTTGGGGTGACTGAATCCCCTTAGAAGTAGCTGCCAAATTGGGAGAAAAATAAGGCCTTTTTTTTTCTTCAAAGTGGAGGTAAGGGACTCTTAGGGTACAAGGGGTAGGCTGTGTTGGATAGCGAAAGCAAATCTCTGGGTTTGCTTGGCCAAGGTTTTCTCCCTGAGGCTACAGATGAGTCTTCAGTAATATCTGCTGGAACCAGCTGCCTTCTCTCAGCCTTTGGAGGGGCAATCTCAGTCTTTGTTAGAGGGAGTCTCACTGAATACCATTGCCACCTTAAATTAGGGTGGGTATTCTTAGGTCCTCATGTAGCTAATGGGCATGACATGACATCACCTTGTGTCAAGCATCATGGCGGAGATGGCTCTTTCTTTCTCTGGGTCTTCACTGTTGCTGCTGAGGCACAGATGCCCTGGGCCTGAGGACTACTGTGCCGGGGCTCCACAGGCTGAGCCCAGGGAAGGTGGGGAGTACCCGGGTCTGCATCTGCCCCCGACTTGCCTGACTTGAAGTTCTGTCATCAGTACTGCAGGATGTTACTGCTGCTGTCTGGGGATCAACATTCCAGAATGTTGGATCGACCTTTCTGGTATAACCTGCAAGTGTGGGGGACTTGGTGTCCTAGGGGAAAAGAAGGCTGCAGAGGTTGCCGGGGACTGGTAGGGGAGCAGATTCACACTCCCTTCCTGAAGACATCTGCTTGTGAGATGGGCGTTCCACTGCGGCTGGTGGAGAGCTGCGCCTGCCACCAGTTCTCCCCATGGTTCTTCTCCTTCCTTTTCTACCTCAGACCCTCTTCTTTTTACTTGTGTTTCTCAGGAATTACAATCCCTAGAAGACTATTGGCATCTAGACTTAGGTCATGGCCTCCTTCTATAGGAAATGCAGCACAGGCAGTAATCTGGTAAGAGAATGGGGCTGGACTCGTTCACCATGAATCACGTAGTCAAACCATCACTTCACTCCACTTTACTGTGTTTAACTAATTCATTTCTAGCCATCCGGCGAGGACAATTCCAGCTGCCTTCTGAGGATGCTAGCTGGTGCTCGCAATTGAAATCATTTAACCGAGCACACTGCCTGAACTCTCAGTCTTGAAGACATTTTTGAACAATCAGAACTTCAGTGAACACAGCCTGGTGATACTTTTATTGCTGAAAGACCAACAGGAGGGACTCAGAATTACAGAGAAGAAACATTTCAAGAATCAAAAAGCATTTTCACAGCACCTTAGGGCTTTGCTGTGTCTCTGAGTTTGGAGTGTAAGTTCTGGAGCTTTTCAGATTCTCTTGAGCCAGGTGCTTCCTTCCAATGCCAGCTCTTATCAGGAGGTGAAAGCTGAACGCCTTATCTGAAGAGGTTCTTAAGAACTCTGAGTGTGCGTCACTTAACACAAAAGCAGCTATTTTGACCTTTTACTATTTTGTTGGCTAAAAACCAAGTACAACAACAATAATACATTTTTTACTTTTTCAAGTGTTTTGAAATAGCAAAAAGTTCTTCCCCTCTTAGGGATATTCAGTCAAAGCAAATACAATGAATGTTAATACTAAATGAGATGAGGTGACCTTAATTATGTTCAAAGTTGAAACATATTACATAATTTTTTGCAGTTTTGATTTATACCACTCATTTTCTAACTTGAATTTTCAAAAGTCAAGGGAATTCAGATCACAGGATAAGAGGGTCTTAGTAGTTAAAAAATATGATTTTTTAAATTCTTGCAATCTCAATTTCATTCGTTATTAAGAGGAAACACATCCTGAATTTCTAAGTATATAGCTAGAGTATTTTCCAACATTGGAGAAAACCTGAGTGTCATTGATAAGTTAAGTTTGAGCATATTAAGTTACCACTTTTATTTCAGCCCAAGGAAGGATCTAAACTGAATTGTGAGCACATATGGAGCCCTTACAGAGGCAAAAACCACAATCACTGTTTCGCATACGTTTAGTGAACATCATTTTAATATTCTAAGAAGGATGAGGGAGGCAGGCACTATTTTTTAACTAAACAATTTGACTAAGGAAAATTGGTCTTGAAGAATAATTAGTTGTGCTTAGGAAGTTTGTGAACTTATTTTGTAGATGTTGGGCGCAGGGAATATGGTTGCATTTGTTTTCTGTTGCTGTGTAACTAATGACCAGAAATGTAGCTGATTAAAATAACAGAGCTGTGTGTTCACAGTTCTGGAGGGCAGAAGCCCAGGTGGGCTCAGCTGGGTTGTTGGCTTACAAGGTCAAAAACAAGGTATTGGCTCAGTAGACTCTTTTCTGGAAGCTCCAAGGAAAAATCTTTCCAGCTCATTAAGTGCTGGCACATCTAGTTGCTTGTGTTTGTGGGTCTAAGTCCCCGTTTGCTGGCATCTGTCTGACAGAGGTGTCCCTCAGCAACTTGAGCCCCTCTCCCCATCTTGGAAGCAACAACTGTGTATCAAGTTTTTCTCATGTTTTAAATATCTCCTCTACTTTCTGCCACCAGCCAAAGTCTCTTCATTTGTTTTTATTATTATTATTATTATTTTTATTATTAATTTGTTTTTTTAGACAGTCTCACTGTGTCTCCTTGGGCAGAGTACCATGGCATCATCACAGCTCACAGCAACCTTAAATCTTGAGCTCAAGTGATCATTCTGCCTCAGCCTTCCGAGTAGCTGGAACTATAGGCATCTGTGACTACGCCTGGCTAGTTTTTTAAATTTTGGTAGAGACAGGGTCTCACTTTTGCTCTGGCTGGTCTTGAACTCCTGAGCTCAGGCAATTCACCTGCCTGAGCCTTGCAGAGTGGCTAGGATTATAGGCATGAATGTCCAGCCACAGAAGACGCTTTGTTTTTAAATGGCTCGTGAGATTAAATCAGGCCCATTTGGACAATCTCTCTTTTTTGAGGTAAACTGTGCCATGTAATATAACCCCAAAGTGATATCTCATCACATTTACAGGTTCTAGGGATTAGAGTGTTGAGTCTTATGGGCTGTTCACAGAAATTCTCCACAATGTTTTTATAATATTGGGCAGGGGAGTAAAGACTAATTTAAAATTTGCCTCCTTGAGGTCAAACTCTCCCTCTTTGCTGATGATATGATCTTATACTTAGAGAACCCCAAAAGACTCCACCACAAGACTCATGGAAGTGATCAAAAAATACAGTAATGTCTCAGGATATAAAAACAATGTCCACAAATCAGTAGCCTTTGTATATGCCAATAACAGCCAAAATGGGAAGTTTAATTAAGGACACAATCTCCTTCACAATAGCTTCAAAGAAAATGAAATACCTAGGAATATACATAACAAAAGAGGTGAAGGACCTCTATAAGAAAAATTTTGAAACCCTAAGAAAAGAAATAGCATAAGATATTAAGAAATAGAAGAACATATCTTGCTTATGGCTGGGATATATCACCATCTTTTTAATGGGTAAATAGTATTCCATGTTATACATTTACCACAGCTTGTTAATCCATTCCTGGGTTGGTAGGCATTTAGGCTGTTTCCACATTTTGGTGATTGTAAATTGAGCTGCAATTAACAGTCTAGTGCAAGTGTCCTTATAGTACAAGGATATTTTTCTTCTGGGTAGATGCCCAGTAATGGGATTGCAGGATCAAATGGGAGGTCTAACGTGAGTTTTTTGAGGGCTCTCCATACTGCCTTCCAAAAAGGTTATATTAGTTTGCAGTCCCACCAGCAGTGTAAAAGTGTTCCCTTCTCTCCACATCCATGCTAGCATCTGCAGTTTTGAGCTTTTGTGATGTAGACTATTTTCACTGGTGTTAGATGATATCTCAGGGTGGTTTTGATTTGCATTTCTCTAATAATTAGGGATTGTGAGCATCAAATACATGAGTTATAGGTATCCCAAAAGTGGAGGAAGAATGCCCAAGTGGAATGGAAGGCATAATAGAGAATATTATAAATGAAAATTTCCCAAATATCACCAAAGAGTCTGAAACACTCCTTTCAGAGGGATATTGGACCCCAGGTCACCTCAACTCAAATAGAGCTTCTCCAAGACACATTGTGATGAACCTGTCCAAAGTCAAGACAAAAGAAAAGATTCTGTAAGCTTCCAGGAATAAGCGCCAATTGACCTACAGGGGCAAATCCATCAAGGTGACTGCAGACTTCTCTAATAAAACTTTTCAATCCAGAAGACAATAGTCATCTACCTTTAATCTTCTTAAGCAAAACAATTCCAGCCCAGAATTCTATATCCTGCTTAGCTAAACTTTAAAATTGATGGAGAAATCAAATCTTTTACTGATATGCAAAGATTGAGGAAATTTTCCACAACAAGACTAGCTCTACAGGAAATACTTCAACCTATTCTACACATTGACCATCACAATGGCCCACCAGCAATGTAAGCACCCAGAAATTAAAGGACAGAACCTAGCTTCCACAATCATGCAAAAGATAAAACTAAGCAATGGACTTTCACAAAATAAGATGAATAAAACACTACCACACTTATCAATTATCTCAACAAATGTTAATGGCTTGAATTTCCCCACTGAAGAAGCATAGATTGGCTGATTGGATTAAAAAAACAAAACAAAACACAAGCCATTTATTTGCTGTTTTCAGGAAACACATCTAGCCCTGAAAGACAAATTAAAACTCGGGTTGGAAGACAATTTTTCAGGCAAACGGAATTCAGAAGAAAAGAGGGGTTACAATCCTATTTTCTGATACATGTGGATTTAAAGCAACTAAAGTAAAAAAAGACAAAGATGGACACTTCATTTTGGTCAAGGGAAAAATACAACAAGAAGACATTTTAATTCTAAATATTTATGCACCCAACTTAAATGCTCCCAGATTCTTGAAATGGACCTTAATTAGTCTGAGCAATATGATACCCTATAACATTATAGTAACAGGGGACTTTAACACTCCTCTTACAGAGCTGGACAGATCCTTTAAACAGAAATTAAACAAAGTTATAAGGAACTTAAATGAGATCCTAAAACCACTGTGCTTGATAGATGTACCGTATATACTCGAGTATAAGCCGAGTTTTTTCGGCACAAAATTTGTGCCGAAAATCCCGAACTCAGCACAAATTTTGTGCCGAAAAAACTCGGCTTATACTTGAGTATATATGGTATATAGAATACTCCATCCCAGAGCTAAAGGATATACATTCTCATCAGCACATAGAACATTCTCCAAAATTGATCATGTCCTAGGACACAAAACAAACTTCAACAGAATCAAAAGAATTGAAATTTTACCTTGTATCTTCGCAGACTACAAGGCATTAAAGGTAGAACTCAACTCCAACAAAAATGTTCAACTCTACACAAAGGGATGGAATTAAATAACATTATGCTGAATGACAGTTGGGTGCAGAAAGAAATAAAAGAGGAAATCATTAATTTCCATGAGCATAACAACAATGAAGACACAAGCTACCAAAACCTGTGGGATACAGCAAAAGCAGTCCTGAGAGAAAAATTTATTGCTTTAGATGCCTATATCCAAAAAACAGAGAGAGAGTGTATCAACAAACTCACAAGCCATCTTATGGAATTGGAACAAGAAGAACAATCTATGCCTAAACCCAGCAGAAGAAAGTCTATACTTCCCAAAGTAATCTACAGATTCAATGGAATCCCTCTTAAAATACCAACATCATAATTTCATGACTTGGAAAAAATAATTATTTGTTTTGTACAGAACCAGGAGAAAAACCCTATATAGCTAAGGCAGTTCTTAGCAATAAAAACAAAGCCAGGGGCATCAACATACCAGACTCTAGAGTGTATTACAAGGTAATAGTGGTCGAAACAGCATGGTATTGGCACAAAAATAGAGACATAGACATCTAGAATCAAATAGGCAATAAGGAAAGGGAACTAACATCTTATAGACACCTAATCTTCAATAAACCAAACAAGAACATATACCAGGGGAAAGAATCCCTATTTAATAAATGGTGCTGGGAGAACTGGATATTCACATGTAAAAGATTGAAACTAGACCTACATTTTTTTCCACTCACAAAAATTGATTCAAGATGGATAAAAAACCTAAATTTAAGGCATGAAATGATAAAAATCCCCAAAGAAAGCATGGGAAAAACTCTTGAAGGTATCAGCCTGGGGAAAGACTTTATTTTTGGTAGGGAGGGGAAATGATTTTTTTTTTTTTTTAATTAAATCATAGCTGTGTACATTAATGCAATCATGGGGTACCATGTGCTGGTTTTATATACAATTTGAAATATTCTTATCCAATTGGTTAACACGGCCTTCCTGGCATTTTCTTACTTATTGTGTTGAGACATTTATATTCTACATTTAGTAAGTTTCACATGTACCCTTGTAAGATGCACCATAGGTGTGGTCCCACCAGTTACCCTCCCTCCACCAATAGTCTCCCCTCCCCTCCACTCCCTTTCCCCTTTCCTGATATTCTTGGGCTATAATTGGGTTATAGCTTTCATATAGCTTTCATATAAAGCTAGAAATTAGTTTCATAATAGGGCTGAGTACATTGGATATTTTTTCTTCCATTCTTGGGATACTTTGCTAAAAAAAATATGTTCCATCTTCATCCATGTAAACATGAAAGAGGTTAAGTCTCTTTCTTTAAGGCTGCATAATATTCTGTGGTGTAAATGTACCACAATTTATTAATCCATTTGTGGGTCAATAGACATTTGGGCTTCTTCCATCATTTAACAATTATGAATTGGGCTGCAATAAACATTCTGGTACAAATATCTTTGTTATAATGTGATTTTTGGTCTTCTGGATATATACCTAGTAGAAGAATTGTAGGCTCAAATGGCAGGTCTATTTTTAGATCTCTAAGTGTTCTCCAAACATCTTTCCAAAAGGAATGTATTAGTTTGCATTCCCACCAGCAGTGCAGAAGTGTTCCCTTTTCTCCACATCCATGCCAACATCTCTGGTTTTGGGATTTTGTGATGTGGGCTAATCTTACTAGAGTTAGATGATATCTCAAAGTAGTTTTGACTTTCATTTCTCTGATGATTAAGGATGATGAGCATTTTTTTCATATGTCTTCAGGATGTGCACCTGTCTTCAGAGAAGTTTCTCTTCAAGTCCCTTGACCAGCCCGAGAGAGGATCACTTGTTCTTTTCTTGCTAATCCATTTGAGTTCTCTGTGGATTCTGGTTATCAAACCTTTGTCGGAGACATAACCTGCAAATATCTTCTCCCATTCTGAGGGCTGTCTGCTTGCTTTATTCACTGTGTTCTTGGCTGTGCAGAAGTTTTTTAGTTTCATCAGGTCCCAGTAGTGTATTTTTGATGCTGTTTCAACTGCCTAGGGGGTCCTCCTCATAAAATATTTTCCCAGACCGATTTCTTCAAGAGTTTTCTCTGCACTTTCTTCAAGTATTTTTATAGTTTCACGTATTAAGTTTAAATCTTTAATCCAGTGAGAGTCAATTTTAGTTAATGGTGAAAGGTGTAGGTCCAGTTTCAGTCTTCTACAGGTTGCCAGCCAGTTCACCCAGCACCATTTGTTAAGTAGGGAGTCTTTTCTCCACTGAATGTTTTTAATTGGCTTGTCAAAGATCAAATAACAGTAAGTAGCTGGGTTCATCTCTTGGTTCTCTATTCTGTTCCATACATCTATCTCTCTGTTTTTGTGCCAGTATCATGCTTTTTTGATCACTACTGATTTAAGTATAGTCTAAGGTCTGATAGTGTGATTCCTCCTGCTTTGTTTTTATTTCTGAGTAATGTCTTGGCTATTCAAGGTTTTTTCTGATTCCATATAAAACGAAGTATTATTTTTTTAAAGATCTTTTAAGTATGACAGTGGAGCTTTAAAATTGTATATTATATTTAATTGCATTAAAATTGTATATTGCTTTGGGTAGTATGGACATTTTAACAATGTTGATTCTTCCCAGCTATGAGCATGGTATGTTTTTCCATTTGCTAACAGTTTCAGCTATTTCTTTTCTTATAGTTTTATAGTTCTTTTATAGAGATCTTTCACATCCTTTGTTAGATAAACTCCCAAATATTTCATCTTCTTTGGGACTACTGTGAATGGAATAAAGTCCTTAACTGTTTTTTCAGCTTGAATATGTTGGTATATATAAAGGCTATTGATTTATGAATATTGATATTGTAACCTGAGACACTGCTGTATTCCTTGATCACTTCTAAGAGCTTTGTAGTAGAATCTCTGGTGTTTTCCAGATATACAATCATATCATCTGCAAAGAGCGAAAGTTTGATCTCTTCAAATCCTATATAGATACACTTGATCACCTTTTCTTCCCTAATTGTGGTGGCTAAAACTTCCATTATAATGTTAAAGAGCAATGGAGACAATGGGCAGCCTGGTATGGTTCTTGATCTGAATGGCAATGATTTCAATTTAACTCCATTCAATATGATATTGGCTGTGGGTTTGCTGTAGATGGCCTCTATCAGTTTAAGAAATGTCCCTTCTATACCAATTTATTTAAGTGTTCTGATCATGAAGGGATGCTGGATATTATCAAAAGCTTTTCTACATCAATTGAGAGAATCATATGGTCTTTGTTTTCTAATTTGTTTGTGCTGAATTATAGATTTACGTATATTGAACCAGCCTTGGGACCCTAGGATAAAACAGACTTGGTCATGATGCATAATTTGTTTGATGTGTTGCTGGATTCTGTTTGTTAGGATCTTGTTGAATATTTTTGTATCTATATTCATTAGTGATCTTGGTCTATAATTTTCTTTTCTTGTTGGGTCTTTTCCTGGTTTGGGGATCAGGGTGATGTTTGCTTCATAAAACATGTTGGGTAGTCTTCTTTCTTTTTCTATCTTTTGGAACAGGTTGAATAATATAGGTACTAATTCCTCTTTAAAGGTTTGGTAGAATTCTGACGTGAAGCCATCTGGTCCCAGGCTTTTCTTGTTAGAGAGGTTTTGTATGGTTGATGCTATTTCAGAACTTGATATGGGCCTGTTCAACATTTCCACCTGATTCTGGCTAACTCTTGGAAGGTGATGTGCTTCCAAGTATTGGTCAATTTCCTTCAGATTTTAATATTCCTGAGAATAAATTTTCCTGTAATATTCATTAAGAATTTTTTGAATTTCTGAGGAGTCTGTTGTTATTTTGTCTTTGTCGTTTCTGATCAATGAGATTGGAGATTTTACTCTTTTTTTCTTGGTTAGATTAGCCAAAGGATTATCTATTTTATTGACCTTTTCAAGAAACCAACTTTTTGATTTATTGATCTGTTGTATAATTCTTTTGTTTTCAATCTCATTTAATTCTGCTCTAATTTTGGTTATTTGTTTTCTTCTACTGTGCTTGGGGTTGGAATGTTCTTCCTTTTCCAATTGCTTGAGATGTCCCATTAAGTTGTAAACTTTCTCTCTTTCTGTTCTCTTGTGGAAGGCTTGCAGTGCTATAAATTTCCCACTAAAAACTGCCTTTGTGGTATCCCAGAGGTTCTGATAATTCGTGTCTTCATTGTTTTTTCTTCCAAAAATTTGGCAGTTTCCTTGTTAATCTCATCTCTGAGCCAGCTATCATTCAGCATAAGGTTATATAACTTCCATGTTTTTGTATGAGTATGCAGATTCCTGTTGTTACTGAGTTCAACTTTTATTCCATGGTGGTCCAAGATGATGCAAGGAATAATTTCTATTCTTTTAAATTTGCTGAGGTTAGACTTGTGACCTAAGATGTGATCAATTTTGGAGTATGTTCTGTGGGCTGATGAGAAGTATGTGTATTCAGTTTTGTTGGGATGAAATGTTTTCATTTGTTGGGATGAAGATGTCTACTATATCCAAATGTTGGATGGTTAGGTTTAAATCTAAAATTTCTTGGCTCAAATTCTTATTGGAAGATTGATCCAGCACTGCCAATGTTGGTATCTCTGACTATTATGGAGGTGGAGGAAATCAAGTTGCTGATGTCTGTTAGAGTTTCTCTTATATATTGAGGTGTATTCTGTTTGTGTGCTTAGATATTAATAACTAAAATCTCATCATATTGAGTGTTACCCTTAACAAATATGAAGTGACCATTCATTTTTCGCAATGAGAATTTTCTTTTTTTTTAATAATTAATTAATTTTTATTAAATCATAGCTGTGTACAGTAATGCGATCATGGGGCACTATACAATGGTTTTATAGACCATTTGACACATTTTCATTACACTGGTTAATATACCCTTCCTGGCGTTTTCTTAGTTATTATGTTAAGTCATTTACATTCTACATTTACTAAGTTTCACATATACCCTTGTAAGATGCACCGTAGGTGTAATCCCAGCAATTACCCTCCCTCTGCCCGCCTTCCCCCTCCCTCCCCTCCCTCTCTCCCTTCCCCATATGTAAGTGACCATTCTTATACTTCCTTACTTTTGTTGGTTTAAAGCCTATTGTTTCTGCAAATATAATTGCAACACCTGCTTTTTTCTGATTACCATTTGCCTGAAATATGGACGATCATCCTTTCACACTTAGTCTATATTTATCTTTTAAGGTAAGATGTGACTCTTATATGCAGCAAATATCTGGCCTGAGTTTTTATATCCAGTTAGCTAACCTGTGCCTCTTTAGAGGACAGCTTAAGCCATTCACATTAATGGAGAATATTGATAAGTCTGGTACAATTTTGGGTATCCAGTTTTTCGAAAGTCTAGTGGACATTTTTAATCCTTTCGCCACTGTGGAAGTTGGAGTTTGATCAAAAGTTTTTGAGCGAGTTTACTTTTGTGGTAGAGGTTTGGGCTGGTCATTATGGAGAATAGGTCTGAGAATATCCTGAAGAGCTGGTTTGGTTATGGCAAATTTCTTCAACATATGAATGTCATTAAAGTGTTTAATTTCTACATCATAAATGAAACTCAGTTTAGCTGGATACAGGATCCTGGGTTGAAAGTTATTTTGCTTTAGGAGATTAAAAGTCAATGACCACCCTTTTCTGGCTTGAAAAGTTTCAGCAGAGAGATCTGCAGTCATTCTAATATTCTTCCCTTTGTAGATAATGGATTTCTTACGCATGGTTGCTTTCAGAATTTTCTCCTTCATATTAACTTTTGTGAAGTTAATTATAATATGTCTGGGGGATGTCTTATTTGGATAGAGTCATGCTGGGGTTCTGAAACTGTCTGCTATCTGAATTTCAGAATCTCTTGGCATGTCTTGAAAATTCTCTTTCACAATTTCATGGAGTAGTGCCTCTGTGCCTTGCGAGGCCACTTCATCACTTTAGGGATTCCTATGAGGTGGATATTAGCCTTCTTTGAATTATCCCAGGGCTCTCTGAGAGAATGATCCATTTTTGCTCTCCATTTCTCTTCCTCTTTGAGAGTTTGGGTGTGTTCAATGACTTTGTCTTCAATGTCAGAAATCTTTTCTTTTGCGTGCTCCACTCTGTTACTGAGGGATTCTACTGTATTCTTCAGATCTTTGAAGGCTACAAATTCTTGCTTCAGTGTGTCAAAATCTTCGTTGGTTTTGTCTTTAAATTCGTTAAATTATTGAGATACCTTTTGAATTTCTCCTCAAATTTCTAATTCCGGCTTTTGAATTGTTCCTCGAATTTCTAATTACAAATTTTACTCTATTCTATTAATCTTGTTTGCAAACCAAATTCTGAATTAAATTACTGAGATCTCAGCCAGCTGTTTATGAATGGGATCTTCGATTACATCTGCCATATCTTTCTTGGGGGCATTGATTCTATTCTGGTTATTCATGTTACCAGAGTTTTTCTGCTGATTCCACCCGTGATGATTTTACACCATTTGATTTTCCCCCTGGAGCTTTGTCGGGGACCCACATAGTGCTATGGCCTGAGAAACTGGGACCCGTTTGGTGTGGTGGGGCTAAGTGTTTCTGTCTGCTCTTCAGCTGGTCTCTGTTTGACCGTAGTGAAACAGTTACTCTGGGTTGAAGTCTCAGCTGTAGAGAAATATCAGCAATTAAGTCACCCCGCCCCCCACAGGCAACAATTGGAAAAGGAAAATCAAACCTTCCTACAACCACACTCCCAGGGCACCACCTAAATAGTCCATGGGTGATTGGCTCAGTTCAAAAAGTCCAAATCAATTGTCTCAGTCAGCACCTATCTCAGGTGGGAGAGTTTAAAAGGTCTCCGGCAACTGGATCGCAGGGGTCTGATGACTACTTAGATATGGCTTGCTTCGGTGCTCCATGGAGTCAGGAGGACATACCCAGCAAATCGATCAGTCTGGGAAGGTTGATTCCTCCTTTCCAACCTTGCACCTCTGTCACACTCAGTTGCCTGTAGAGAACAGATACTCCAGGGGTTTGCAACTGCCTGAATCACAAGGAAATCTCCTCAGCCAGGCTGCTGTGCTCTGCTTCTATCTAGCAGGGGGAGGTGAGACGTGACAACCTTGGGTACTTGATGGAGGCTGGGGGGTGTTCACTCAGTTCCAGCCCTACCCCTGATTGATGTTACTGACAGAACAGAACAGAACAACTTTGCGGAATTTGTTTCTGTCCCTGATAAATTCCCCTGCAGAAGAGAAGCTGTTTTGAGTTCCCAGAGCCTGCATCTTAGGCCCTGTCTTTGCTCCTGCAGGTTCGTATTCAGTTACCTGTCAGTTCTAGCCTCCTGTCTTCCTTTGTCTATAAGCTGATGATCCCCTCAGGGCTGGGTGTGTCTTAGGCTCAGTAAAGCATTCCTCTGGGTCAGCCCTGCCCTGTGAACTTCCCAGCTCTGCGCGTGCGTTTCTAGTCCCCATGCTCCACCCAGGCTGGTACTGCCTCAGGCAAACCCTTTACTCACAGGGCCTTTGTTTCCGTCCCAGATGTTTTCTGTGGTGGTTGCCACCTGAGTAGATCCCTGGCCTCCTCTACTTGCCCAGGGATACAGGAGGTGTGGGTTTGGAATATCCGGGAGTAAGCCCTATTGTTGCCAAAAGATGGCTGCTTTTCTGTGCCTTGGGGCACCACTGTTCCGGTGTGGTTCTCTCTCAGCTGACCGTCCTCCCCTCACTCCCATGTTGCAGTCAGCACTGACCAGCTGAAGTTTAGGCCCTATCCATACCCCTCGAGAAATCACCCAATAATCTGGATCCCTGGGGTACAGGCCTGCAGACCTCAGAGTGAGAGTGGAGGGGAGTGCTGGGAGCTCAGAGTTGCAGGTAGCAAGTATATACAGTTTTATGCCTGGCAGGAGAATGCCGTGGCACCCTAATAGGGGAGATAGGTCCAGTTTTTAGAGGGTCTCTTTTGTGGAGTGTAGTGGGAGGACCTTTGAACTCTGCTCATTTGTTTGTGGGGCATTCCGAGCCCTTCTCATGGGCCATGGGACTCCCTTCCACTTTGTGATGGATTTCGTACCTTTCGTTTGTATCCTTGAAGTCGCAGCTCACCTCAGCAGGGTTGATGTTCATTCTTCAACTTTCTCTCTTGATGCAGCTCTAATCCACCAGGTTACTTGCTAAATTTCTGTCCTTTAACTCTCATTCTGGATGGGAGCCTCTGTGGAAAGCTGGTTTCAGTCCACCATCTTGTCTGCCTCCCACCAAAATATATTATTATTTATATTTTTCCTAATAATTTATTATAGTTTTTGGCTTGAGGAACTGTAAGCCTGGATGTTTCCTTTTCTGGGAATGGATTGCAACTCAAGAAAAAACAGGTTTTTGAGGAGAAACATGAAGAGTGAATTCTGAAGATTTTAATTTTCAGTTGCCTATGAGACATCCAAATGTATTATATCCCAGTCTATTTACTTACGTAAAAGCATGGAATTGGGACAGAAGTTCCTTCCAGAGCTATACATTTGAAATTTTCTATGTTCTGTCTTAGGGAGACCTGAGGAAATCAGCAAGGATAATTAAATATATAGTGGAGAGGAAACAATGCCTTGGGCTCTTTAGGACTCAAATATGTTTATTTGGAGGTCAGAAGATGAGAAGAAATACTCAATTGAGAGTGAAAAAGAGTGGCTAGTGAAAGTGGGGGTAAATCAAAGATAAGTGGCATCCTGGAAAAGAAACTTGAATAGGCAAGCCGGTGAACAGAAAAGAACTGCTAATTGGCAAGAAGATAGAAAACTTGGGATGGCTATATAGACTTTTCCATGATAAGTGGAGTGTAGGCAGAAGAAACGAGTGCAGAAGCAAGCAGGTAGGTTATGTGACACTGGAAGTTGAGAGAATTTTTCTTCTAAGTACTTTATGTGTATTTTCTCACTTAAATGGGAAAAAAATATTACCAGCTGAAAATAAAGATGAGGTGGTCGTGTTTGAGATTTTAGTAGAGGGGAGAGATTGTGAAATAGTCATCGGCCATAGCGGGAGAGTGCATAAAGGATGAAATTTTAGTATGAATACTCTTTATGAACAACATGCAGATTTGAAAGGGCTCTAGAAAATTCAGAGCACAGTTACTGACTTAAAAAAGGGACAATCTCTTACTGAGATAAATATGTGACTTTATTGGTACAGAAAATAATGATCCTAAAAATATAAAGTCATGTTTATCATTCTTTACAGAGATGTCCAAATTTTATTTTTTTTCTTCTTTGATGATTTATTTATTGGAAATGCTGATAACCTAGGAAATGAGAATTAAATTGGATTTCTGGGGACCACTCAAGACACCCATCATGCACCTGTAAATCAAGTATTTGAGCCTTTGCTATGTACTAGATATTCAGGTATACAAAGGGAGCTCCCTGAGCAGAAAAAATATTTAATATTTAGAAATAATAGATTGAGTCTTATTTTTTCAACTGTTCCCTAATCATGCTATACTTGGTAAATGAAAATATTAAACGAAGCTTATTGTTTGTGAGATTCTGGAAGTAAATATAAAGTTGGCTAAAAGTATATAAAATCCTAATATTTAATTAGAACTCAGGCACATTAAATAATTTTAATTTGGAAATTAATTATAATAAAATGAAATATTTGACCAACAACTCCACTTAGTCATTTGGACATAGCTTTCATCTGTAACCTTGGAGATTTCATTAGAAAACCTGATGAGAGCATTCTTTGATAAAAAAAAAAAAAATTAGCACTCGCTTTTCATTAAGCTTGGCATGGTTTCCATTTTGATGGTCCCTATTGTCTAATGTTATCCTTTTGTAGTGAGTAGCATGAGGCACTGTTTTAGTCTGTCCTTTGAAGTTTCCTTTAGACTATGGTTTTGGTAAAATATCCTCAAAACCACTTTTAGGGTTGTGCATTCTTATGATGACACAGTGCTTAAGTTTGTTATAAAAGTTAGCTGTAAAATTATTTACATGTAAGAAGTAGTCTTTTAATCAGTTAAACAATTTTCTAGCATCACAAGAAAGAACTGTTTCATTTTCAAAAGTAGACAGCATTTGAAAATCAATTTCACAGTATTTGTTTTTCTTTGCTTTACACACACTTTTGGAAAACATGAAGGCAACATTGACCTAAAGCTGGAAAAAAGATAAACAGATTTAGTGCTGCCCTTTCCAATGCTCTGTCTGAGACAGTTAATTAAATGCTTGTTTTGTTTTCTTGATCTGATGGTGAATGGTGTGTATCTTTTTCCTTTCAAGAAAACTTTTTATCTATAAATCTATGAAAAGGAGAAAAATGAAGACAAAGGCATTTTTTTTCCTTCTCCAACTCTCAGAGAGTTAGTTGCTATGCTACAAATAAAGTTCAAAGAATTGTTTAAAAGTGACAAGATCATAAAGGGATAGTCACATACTTAACAGTTATATTATAGAAAGCACTAAAAAATGAGACTTTAAGCATGTATTTATTGTTTAGAACCATGTGTTCAACCTCAGTTACCTTTTTTAGAATTTTTAGGAGCACATCTCTAATAATTATACCATAAATTATTTTGGGGTATTGTCTTGTGTTTATGAAAGAAGTGTACCATATTAGGCTAATTAAAACATAAATTTTAATTAATAAAATTTTAAATCAATTTTAGCAAAACCTTTGTGATTTTTGCCTATGGAGTACTCAAGGTATACATTATTATCCCAACATAGAAAATTTGCAATTAAAAATAAATAAAGCACTATCTAATTCATTCCAACATTTGACTTATATTTACTGAGTCCTACATTCTAGGACATTTCCATGACTTAGAATACTGAGTATGAGTTCAGTGTAGAAGAGTGTTGAAAAAAACAACATGAACAAAGACAGAAGACATGAGGGAGTGAAGCATGTCAGAAGAACAGCAAGCACCTCAACACAGGGAAAGTATAGAGTGGGCAATCATAGGACCACTGGGAAAAACAGTGATTGAAGAAGTTGGTGTTAAGACATTTGAACTTTATCTTATAATCTAAAAAGACACTATATAAGTATTTAAGAATCTTCAGTTCCCTAAAAGACAAATTTATCTTATAGACAAACGAATAAGGTAGCATTGTACCCGATGCCTGGAATTGTGGAGAACAGAGATTGCAGAAACATTCAAAAGGTATTTGAATAGTTTAGGAAGATGTCAGGATGAAATCTTTGTCATATTTGTGGAAAGTAGAGAATGGGCTCTCAAATAATTCTGACATAGGTGAGATTTGCTGAGGTACTGCATGTGCAGATAAGAAAGAAGCCAGCGTTGATTCTGACCTCCCATGTGCTTTAAATACCAACCAAAATAATTAAGGATAAGGATGAACACTTCATATTTACTAAAGATAATACTCAATATGACGAGATCTAAATTATTAATATTTATGCACCCAACCTCACCACACCTCAATTTATAAGAGAAACTCTAACAGACATGAGCAACTCGATTTCCTCCACTT
>CAUYPK010015352.1:0-146740 GCA_963574355.1 Loris lydekkerianus
TTTTTGTTACTGTGTATGGATTAAACCAAACAATCCCCATCTATTTTGTGTAAGGGCACTGGTATGGGGATGGGGGTGGGTGGTTTTTGTTGATGGGGGGGAATGGGGGGGGGCCACATCTATGGTGCATCTTAGAATGGATACAGGCAATTGCACTAATGTACACAGCTGTGATTTAACAATAAATAAATAAATAAATAAATAAATAAATAAATAAATAAATATTTTCAAAAGGGGAAAAAAAATTCCTTAGAAGTTTCACCTGGAGCGAGATTATTGCCAACTACTTTCCCATGTATACATATGGTACACAGCTCATTTGGATAATGAAGACTCTCTTTCCTTCAGTGGAAGTGTCAGAAGCTGAAAGTACAACTTTAAGCAGAGATGTGGGGACAGCCCATGAGGAGGGCACTCTGGCTCTAGCCCTGGACCCCAGGTGAGGGACTATGGCTCTGGCCCCCAGGACCTAGGGGGTTCTTACCTGGCCCTCCCCATCCCGCTGCCCCCTATAAATGACAATGACATCCTGGTTTGTCCTCTGCACTTGTCTCCATGCAGAAGTGGGCTGGACCAGCCTGCCTGTACCCTGTGGAGCTGGGTAGCTGCCCAAGCTGGTCACCTCACCAATGGGGCATAGGGATTTGCGTCTGAGGGAGAATGATAACCAGAGGAGCTTGTCCAAATGGGTCCACAGAGTGAGGTAAGTCTGAGGAAAGGTCTTAGGGGGACAGGGAGGGAGCCTGAAAAGCAAGGACCAGAGCTACTCTGACAGAGCAAAGAGGAGTTGGTCTGGGATGCTGAACGTGAGGTGGCAGAGTGTGTGACTAGACACGATACCTGTAAAGAGGCAGGACACAGTGGCCACTTCCCTGCCTCTTCTGTCTCCAGTCCAGCCCCACCTTCCTCAGGCTTGGACCTCAGGCCTGTCTGGATGTTGACCTTGATGTTTACTTCCTTTTTATTACTTTAAAAAATATTTATTTACTTAGTTGCTTACTTATTTAAAGTCTCACTCTGTCATCCTGGCTAGAGTGCTGTGACGTCAAAGCTCACAGCAACCTCAATCTCTTGGGCTCAAGTCATCCTCTTGCTTCAGCCTCCCTAGTACTTGGGACTACAGGCATCTCCCAGGATGCCCAGCTAGTTTAGAGACAGGTCTTGCTCTTGCTGAGGTTGGTCTCGAACTCCTGAGCTCAAGCAATCCACCTTCCTCAGCCTCCCAGAGTGCTAGGAATATAGGCGTGAGCCACCACGCTTGGCTTCACTTACCTTTAGATGTTTACCTTCCGCCCTGAGAATCTTCCATCTTGATGTTTGACTCCCAACCTTCCCTGCTCCCATGGAAATCCACCTGGTCCCACATCTTTCTTCTTAGCGCCGATCTACATCTGGCTGATGACTCTCCTGTTTTTGCCACCCCAGACAAGACTCCATGCCACTATGCTCAGGCTGCAGCCTGCAGGCCACCCCTGTGATGTTGCTAAAGAAACAACATAGTGCCCCAGCCCAATCACCTGGAGACCACTCACCCCAAGCGTGTCATGCTGCCAGCCAGGCCTTGCATCCAGAGCTCACGGGAAAGTCCTCTGCCGGCTATCAAGGGCTGTGCATGTGCTCGGCACTCAGCATAGTTGCTGTGCCGTGAGGCTAAGACACGGGGTGCAAACAGCAACTCCAAAGACGAGAACTCCCATTCAAAAGTGGCCTAGAAAATTATCGTCTTTATTTCACTGAATTAATTTACCCAAATCTGGATCTCAAGAGATTGCTAACTGGGATGTGAGGTGATAAAAATGTTTTAAAACTGGTTGTGGTCATCCACACGAGAGAAAAACCCAATTTCAATTAGAAGCAGGGGGAGAGGGCATGAGGAGGGGATAGGTGTGCTCCCACTTAATGGGCACAGTGTGGGGGTATATGACCCACCTCCTGCAGGCAGCACACGGTTAAGTCAGGGTCTATACCTAACAAATGCAAACATCGTAACCTAACTCTTTATACCCTCAAATTAACCTGAAATAAATAAAAAAAAAAAAAAGAAAGAAAATATCGGTTGCAGTGACAGTTGCATGACATGACCAAAACTATTGAGTTTCAGATTGTCAGAGGGAATTACACGTGTGGTGTGTGAATTATACCTCAGTAACTCTGTGGGGGAGGAAAGAGAAAACGCTGAGTGGACTTCAGGACGTGAGCCTGACTTGCCCAATGTATCCTCCTGCCTGTCAGAGGGAGGGATCAGAAAAAGACGCAGGAAGGTCAGTTTTGAGAAATTCTGGCTGGGCTCCGAAGAAGCACACGTGCTGATTTTGCCCTCCTGAAGCCCACGTCTGACCATGCCTCCCACAGGCAGCTCACCACACAGGAATGCTGCCCGCCGAGAGAACTTGTGCCCATAGCATGCAGAGCTATGCTTCCTTTTTTCAGCATTTGATTTTTCCAAACAAAAGGAGAAACCAAGCACACAAAAACTAACAGAGAATTGATGAACAACTTTGCATATATATAGAATTTCCAGGCAATAAAGCATGCTCTCCAACAAGCTTGTCTTTGTTTGGAGGAAAATTGTGCTTTGCTTTCTGACAATGCCCTCGCCAAGCCCAGTGTGTCCTCCTAATTTAAATTAGTCTTCCAATTGTACGATCGTTCAAAGAAAAGAAAGTAATTTTCACTGTGCTCTTTCAGAGAACTTAACTAAAACTTGATTATTAATATTATTATTATTATTATTTTGGTAGGATGGCAGTGGTGGTGGCAAGCCCATAAAATAAGGTTTTCTCCTTTGCCACAATTCTAAGATTAATCATTTTCTAATTATCTATAAACATTAGTTTGATTATGTGAACGTTTTCAATAGCTGTTTATGAAAAACTCACAATACTGTAAAGTCTATAAAGAAATATGCCTAATAATATATGAGAAGAGAATTAAACATTAATTGCAGTTATGTTCTAATTTGTAGATTATAATTCACTGTGACATAATGATGTATCCTGAAAATTATGTTATCTTTAAACTGATTAAAATAATTTTTCTTGTAAATCCTAAAATGCTTCATTCCCTGAGTAATCTTATTCTGTCCTGTCTCAATGAGGAAATTTTCAATCAAAGACCTGGAAAGGAATGCTAATAAATCTTGACAGTTTCCATAGGTTCTGTTTTCTATTGTATGTTAAATTCCTCCCATCTGGATGAAGTTGGGCAGTTCATATAATCTGGCATAAGAATGGAGGATTGTAAAAAAACGTTTAAACTCTGGCTTCTCTGAGAACATCTTAATGGTCTTTCTCACTGCTGGTTTATTTCCCAGAAAAACTTCCATTTCCACTACATTTTCTTAAATAGAGCCGTGAGAGCAGAGGATGCCATGACAACTGTGGGTGTGAGGAATCTGGTCAAAAATGGGTTAATTTATTTTATTATTTTGTTTATTTTTGGCAGGGGCTGGGTTTGAACCCGCCACCTCTGGCATATGGGGCTGGCACCCTACTCCTTTGAGCCACAGGCGCCTCCTGCAGGTTAATTCTTTAATTGTCATAATCATACAGCCTTTGTATCAATTCATAATCTGGACAAGGCAATCATTCTGTGTGGCTTTGGGGCAAATTCTGTTTTTGTTTGTTTGTTTGTTTTTAAGAAAGTGTTATTATTATCTCTATCCTCCCCTCCTCCCTTCTTCCCATATACAAAAACAAGATATTCATCTCTGAATGCCCTTGGTGACCCAAGCATATTATTTTTGGGACAAATTATGTTAGCAATAAAACTTGAGGTTTGCAATTCCAGAGAACTAAGTTAGAAGTGCATTATTTCTATATAAAATACTATATAAATAAACCATGTTAGCAATATGTAGATTCACAGAAAATTGTGAACAATAACTCAAGAAATAATCTCTTTTTTGGCACATTCGTGTGAGTGACAAATCAACACAGGCAATGTATTTCAGGTAAGGTATGCACTGTGATCTTTCCCCCAAAGATCTAGGGAGTTGGTAGAAAGCACTCAACCCTCAGACAGGGAGCCTGCCAGCGTGGGGAAAGGCCTCTAACTCCTTGGAGATCCCACAGGCTCCATTTCCCAGCAGTTTCCAATCACAAGTTCTAGAAAGCAAAACTTCTAATTAAACACTACAGGAAAGGACAATGCCACATGCTTTAAAAAATAAAAACAAGACGAATCCATCCGAATGGCTCACAACAGGACAGGAAATCAAGGGTAAGCACCAACAAGCAGAATCCAGCTGTTGTCTCAAAAAGATTAAAAACAAAGAAGAACAGAAACATTAAAGTGAACCAGTTGCAGGGATGCTGCCAGGGAACATTTAAAACAGACCCAGATGGGAACAACAAATTGCTCCCTACTCCCCACCTTCTCTCACACACCAGAGGCCATAGACAGCTCTCTAAAGAAAATTCAAAAATAGTTCTTCTGTTCAGTACCCTTTGAAGATGCTCAAAGTGCAGCAAAAATCGGCCAACGCACATGTAGCATGTCCAAGACAGGTCAAAGCTAATTTTGCGATAATTGTTACACAATGTTCATTGCCCACTACAAAGGCCAAAACAGTGTACTTGCACGCAGGTGCCTGTCTAAGTATGAGTGTTTTCGAAAGGTTGGCACAAACTGTAATAAGAAACCATATGACAAGACATCAGTATCTTTCCTTTGAGTTTCCCTGAAATGCTCTCTCAGAGCAAAGGCAGATCTCAGCACCCACTTCTCACCAAGTCACAGATCAGTTTCTCTTCTCCTTAAATCCTCATTTCAGACTGAAATGAATGTGTTATTCTTTTCCTGCTTGGTCAGAGTCACTTAGGCTTGCTTCCAAAATAAATTTCTTTCTTTCCTTTTTCTTTTTCTTTTCCCTTCTGTTCTCTCTCACTGAATTCTTTTCTGCGGAATAAAAAGAGAAGGAAACACAGCAAGAAAAGGGAAAGACCTAGAATCAGAACCTTTATGAAACTTAGCCGTCATTTTCTACCGTACACCATGGAGCAGAAAGAAGTTTAAAACCTGGAAGTCGGTGGCGCCTGTGGCTCAAAGGGGAAGGGCACCGGTCCCATATGCTGGAGGTGGCGGGTTCAAACCCAGCCCTGGCCAAAAACCGCAATAAATAAATAAATAAATAAAACTCGGAAGTCATCACAGAAAAGCAATATTGCATAGTGCAGAGACTCTCTGGCTAGAGGTGCATATTGCTACGGAGAGAGATAACTATTGCTACCGAATATTCACTGATGAGGCTATAAATGAACTTACAAAGTCCTAAGCACAGATCCACATTAGGAACCCACTGGCCCCTAAAGTTCTCTACAGGTCACTATAGACCAAACAGGCAGTGAACACGGTTCCTGGAGCAAAGAAAGAAGGTGGCACAGTGGTCCTGGGAGGCAAGCCTATGTATTATGTAGAACTTACAAGGGTGCCAGGTCTTGCCCAGATGTGTACATTGCACACACACACAGGGACGTCTGCTATGATTCTTTTTTTTTTTTTTTTTTCCAGATTAATAGAAAGGTACATACAGTCAAGTTACATTGTTTGTGTTAGGAAAAGCCTGTTAGATGCTCCCTATGCCCCTACAGTGTGCCTGTTCTCATCATGTAGGTCTCTGATGCCGGGCGCAGGGGCTCACACCTGTAATCCCAGCATTTTGGGAGGCCAAGGTGAAAGAATTGCTTGAGGCCAGGAGTTTGAGACCAGACTGTGCAAGAGGGAGATCCAGTCTCTACAAAAAAAAGGAAAAAAAGGGGAAAACTAGCCAGGCATGGTGGCTACCCTGGAGGCTGAGGCAGGAGGATGGCTTCAGACTCCCAGGAGTTTGAAGCTGCAGTGAGCTATGATGACATCACTGTACTCTAGCCCAGGTGACAGATTCTATCTACTAAAAAAAAAAAACAAAAAGAAAAAAAAAAAAAAAGAATGAGAGATCTTTTCAGAGAACCCTAAAGTAAAACAGGGGCTTTCAAACAGCATCATTACCAAGGATTTGGGCGGAATCTTCCGCTGACTTGGAGCTAACTGATCAGACTGGCATTGTCAATATCACCCAGTGGGCCAGGCTGGGGGTGCGTTTGGAAGCACACTGCGGGTGGTAGGCGATAGTATGCCTAAAACAGGACAAGAGAAGATCACCTATAGCTGGGACCTGCCTCGGCTCAAACAATCACGTTTCAGGGAAGGTACTTTAGATTCCCATTACTTTAAGACTCGCTGGCATTCCTGGAGTCTTTTCTTCCAAAGAAGACAAAGTTCAGATTTGCTCTGAATAAATGCATCATATTAAATACGTTAGTTGCTCACGCCCTATACCCCTCAGGCTCTGAATAAATCAAGGGGCTCACTTTTTAAAAAATGGAAATAGAGTTACTGCATTTTTTAAAGCCTGGAATCAGGAGTCAGAAGCCTGTGCCCAACTGCCATGATTTAGGGCTACAGCCCATGGGTCTGCTTTACCAAGTGCAAACTTTGCAGGCATGTGGTTGTAACTGTGCCATGATGTTTCAAGAATGCTCTTTTTTCCTTCACCTTTCCTTCATTCTGTGTTTCACTCAGAATATGAAGCAGAGGCCCTTCATCTCTACATTCTCAGTTTGCCTCCAACATGCCCTGGCTGCCTGCAGCTCTCCCCAGGACTGAGCAGTCTGTGCCCCGCCCCCTGCCTGTACTTGAGCATCCTCCTGACCAGTAATGCCCTTCCTCTGTCTGTCCTGCAGGCCCTCACCCACTCGCCTTGTACAACTCCTAACCATGGACCCACAACTGACCATTTCCTCCGAGTCCTCGTCATACTCTGGAAAGATTTCCAGCATCATCTCTCTCTAGTAGACCATCTGCTTCCTTGTCAGCACCAGCCCGTAGCATGGTAACTGACAGAAGGGGCCGTCTGTAAATGTTTGCTGCACGGGTAAGTATACAATGAGATGCCATAAAGAAAGAGGGTGCCGAAAATGGGTAACATGTTTTAAGAAAGGAAAAAACTGTGTTAAAATTGTTACTCAATACACACCAATAATGTTTGTTATCATGTATCCTGTATCTCTTGTAATTGCATAACTTGAATATTACAATTGTAATACAGTTTTTTTTCCTTTCTTAAAATGAGTGTGCATGTTTAGTGGCACCTTCTGTTTATGGGAAGAGACTCTGTCAGATGACAGTGAGACTCTGGTAGAGTGCCTTGTCAACTTAAGGAGCATTTTTAATTTTCTAATTTTCTCGTTTAGTTATTAGCTCAAAGTTGAAAGACTTGTGTTCCAAGGAATGTCGCCACTGCACCAGGACATACAGAAGGCTGCCCTGCACCAGCCTGGCCAGTGCTCTATCCTATTCATTCTAAGGGCCTCTCTTAATTTTTATTCCTGTGGAAGCAGAATCTGAGAGGTGGTAGGTTCCAGGAAGCAGCAGTGAAAGGCAGGAAAAGCAAGACAGGGAAGGAGGGAGAGGATATGAAGGCTGAGTTAATGAGTCATGATCCCACTGCGGACCCTTGTTGAATGCATCTCAGAATTGTGCCTCTAAAACACAAGAGTCTGGGGTGCTTATCGGCAGATTCTCATCTCCTGTTATTTGAGGGGAACCTCCAGAAGGACTAACTCCCCCTCCAAACTTCCAACCACCCTGAGTTTAGCCTGTGCCGGCTCCTGTGGTTTAGGAAACAGTCCTGAGGTGGAAGAGCTGAGAGACGGGGAGTTACCGGGGGCGGGAGTCATGGATACGCACAGGACAGCCTGTCACAGCTGCAGCTCCACTGGAAGGTCAGCTGCAGCTCACATTCAATATTGATGAGGAAAGGGCAGCAGAGTAAATGGATGTGGCCTTACATCACATTTACGAAGCCAGGTAAAAAACTGGATTCCAAGCACAAGCTATTCATAGATGGAAAGAAAGTGCTGGATGGGGGCCCCTTGAAAGAGCTCCCTGGGGAAGGGTGACTGAACCAGAGAACTCTCAGGACTCATCCAAGACTCATTTCCTTCACACCAACCCTGCTCCCACCCACCACATTTCCTGCCACCCCACCATTCATGGGGCAGACAAAGGGCTGAGCACTGCATACATCCTTTCTCCTTACTGTGGCTTCAAGTCAGTCCTGATGATCATTTTCTAAAAATGGGTAAAAGGAGCAATAAAGCAGAAAGGAAGGGGACTTGCTAACCTGAGCACATTCAGTCATACAAAGATAGCCCCTCTTGGGCTCTGATAACAGATGGAGAAGAAGGCCCAGCTAACGCACTGGGGGCCCTACTACCAACAACGGCAAACATACGACTTAGCTTTCTCCAAGTATACTTGAGAAATGCTTGTATTCATTGTCACCAGAATTTTCTACGTCACTTGGAAAAAGGCTGGGCCAAGTCCCATTCCTTAGTTGTTTTTATGCCTGACCCTCTGTACTCCACTGTTAATTTGAAAAGGATGCCAGGTGCCACCCACCCTCCACACCACACGTGCACCCTCCATCGATGCTTCATCTGCCTGCGATCCCAACACGCACAACAACCGTCAGTGAATTTGGCTCTTTGTTTCTTGCAATCAGTCTCACTTTTCTAACATGAGCCTTTTAGCTTAATGCCGGCCCAGGATTTTGAGATAAACAGATGTCATGACAGTGAGATGAAGACAAGGAACATAAAAGCAGAAATCAAAGCCGGCTTCTAAAGAAAATGCCTTCTTAAAAGAAGGATGAGAAGGAAGAGGAGAAAAAGGAGACAAAACACACATCAAGGGGGCGGCGCTTGCGGCTCAAAGGAGTAGGGCGCTGGCCCCATATGCCGGAGGTGTCGGGTTCAAACTCAGCCCCGGCCAAAAACTGCAAAAACAAACAAACAAACAAACAAAAAACCACATACACACACATCAAGAAATTAAAGGAAGTCAGAAGACACAGGGGACACATACCTGAAATTTAATATCTGACCAAGGTCACAGAGTAATATTAGTCAAGATCTGGTAAGGACGAGTTATTAACGTTGCCAAAAGAAGAAAAGTAAAATCGGGGCTGGCTTCAGGATTGTGTGAACTGTGCACGCCCACAGAACCCCAGGTTCGGAAGGGCCTCACACTCATTGTAACTAATGCTGTACTGTTGCCATCTTGAAATTCTTAACAATTTTTAAACAAAGGGACTTAGGTTTTCATTTTTCCCTGGATCCCCATCAATTATGTATCCAATACTAAGTAAAAAAATAAAAGTTGTGAGACAAGCTCTTTCATTTGCAGGCTGCAGCATAGCAAACATCATTTGCAGAGGTATTCTCAACCCTCTCAATGATTCTCCATGATTCATTTCAAGCTGCCTTCTTTTAAAGATGTTAGGGATTTCAGACTATAGGTATGCTGGATAGAGGAGGGAATCAGTCACCTAGTTGATCAGTGACAAAATGAAGAAGTCTTAATGGGTGAAGTTCTACATGGATGAGACTGAAAGTTCCCCCACCCCACTGATTTCCTTATTTGCAGAAGTGGAGAAATAATACCTCAAAAAGTATCTAATCATCACTCTTCAAAAGAAGGTTTCATTTACACAAAGCCTAGCTTCCTCATAAAGAAAACTCTATAAGAGTCTCCTGTAGTGTAGCCCAATTAGAAATTCATTTTCCAGCTCAGCACCTGTAGCTCAAGCGGCTAAGGCCCCAGCCACATACACCAGAGCTGGGGAGTTCGAATCCAGCCTGGGCCCGCCAAACAACAATGACAACTACAACCAAAAAATAGCTGGGCATTGTGGCAGGCACCTGTAGTCCCAGCTATTTGGGAGGCTGAGGTAAGAGAATCGCTTAAGCCCAAGAGTTTGAGGTTGCTGTGAGCCGTGATGCCATAGCACTCTACCTAGGGTAACATCTTGAGGCTCTGTCTCAAAATAAAGAAATCCATTTTGTTTTTTTAAACAAAAGCAAACAAACAAAAAAACACACAACGAAAGGTCACCCAATAGTCCCTGAGGACAAGTGTGGAAATGGCTGTTGCCAGTCATCCAGGTCCTGACTCTGAGGTTGAACTCTTATCAGTCATCAACATCCTCTCCTTAAATAGAGCCACTACAAATGTCACCACCAGCCTTCCACAGACAAAATCAGGGATATGGCGTCAGAACTTCAGCTGACAAAATAAAAAGCCTCTAAATTACTCTCCGTTCACTGTAGCCTTTCCTTCTGTATGTGTTGTAAATTCACCGTTTACTAGTAAGGTGCTTGTTCAAGTACTGCTTTCAGCCTGCAGGCGCTGGCCCTGGTGGCGTTTGAGCTTGACAACTGTACTATATTGAGGCATACATCTTTCTGTGGTGGCTGTAGAAATATACCCTGCTCACCATGGGACGTTCCCAAAGACCGGTAGATAAAATCTCAGGAACAGAGAGCACCTCAAACAGTCTTGCATGTTAGAGTAAATTTTCCTTAGCAAAATCTGCTATAGAGAAGCCAATCATTGTTTACAAGTTTAAATATTGGCTTGGACCCAAATCTTACAAAATGTCTATCCATTTTAAAAAAATGTTCCCTGCTAACTAACGTTAAAAAGTAACACATCAGATAGAATTAGAATTGCACTGGGTAGCCTGAATGTACATATACATATTTATTTCATTAAAGCTCATCCTTGTGTATAAGTATGCCGCCTTGTAAAACCTTGTTCTGTGAGTGGAAACTCCAAGTTGAAATGACCTCTGTGGGAGAAGAGCCATTTGTTATTTAGATATAATCCTAATTACAAAGTAGCTTGATGAACAGAGACCAAATACTGCCCGTGTTTCTAGCAACCGTACGTAATTTGGTCTCTCAACAACTGAAATCTGTTAATAAGCAAATAAGACCCCTTTATTGACATTATTACTATGCATAAGTACTATTGCCAAAGCCTGAACAATGAAAGTCCAACAAAAATGGACTTTTCCTTATAAAACATGCCAAAAAGATGTTAAAAGCCCATTAACTTAAAAAGAGACAGCATTATACGATCTCTTCCAGCTCTTTAGTAAGGAAAAGAAACAAGTGCTGTGACTCTTAAAACTCACCTTTATAAATATTAAAAGAGAGGTTCTAGTTTGAAAATTATTCAGTATAATCTTTGAGACAATAAATATGATTTTCCTGGTATTTACAATTAGATCCCAACTGCCCATCAATCTCAGAAATTGCTCCTCAGCACTCACACTTTCCTCTCCCTCAGTGAAGAGGTGTCTGGGAAGTCGATTAAAGCTCGTCCTTATTTCCCCATAAGTGGTTACCAGCCCCAGGAAGATGGACAACTGGGCTCTTTGCCAGGTCAAATTCTTCCCATTAAGCAATTGGAGAATGTGAAGCATCCAGCAGTTAACTGGCTCTAGCAACATGAAATCACCATCACTCCGATAAATATGGGAAACTCTTGAAAAATGCTGCTTTCTATTTTGAGTTCAATCTTTCATGAAAAAAGGAGAAAATATTAAGGTGATCATACAAGCCAGATCACTAAGCAGCTACTGCAAAGTCTTATATGGATTGAAAGCGGCTTTAAAAGAAGCATTCAGATTTTCAGACAGGGTTGAGTCAATACCAGGGGCTGAGAATCATCTTTATGTTACAAAAGGTGAGGGAGATGGAGAATTGACTTATTTGTCTACGAATGAACGACAAAGCTAATACCAAAATTCTCTGATGTGCTTCCTAGTACTAGAGGCTTCCTCCTGCTTCCTCCACCATGGAAATAACTATTAACAATTTTACTAACAACTCTCCAAAGAATACAGTGTGTCTAGCCCACCGTGCAGTTTAGTCTTCTCTGCAGTGGAGGTGCAGGAGAGCCGGGTGCTGTGTCTCTCAGTCTTCTTGGTCAAATTCCCTCTTCAGCCTCAGCTTTTTTTTTTTTTTTTCTTTTTACCCCATCTGCAAGATGGCAGGATAGGGAAGAGGAGGACAAAAATAATTCCTAAATACCGCACAGTTAAAAATTCCAGAATTCCTCCACCTGCTGCTCATGTCTCTGCACGTGACTACCCCATGCTCGTTCTCAGGCACTGGCTAATAATGTTCAATACCCCAATGTCGATCAGTCACTTCTTGAGGTTCTGCTGGGTTCCAGGTACCCGGGTGACATACTAAAGATGCAAAATTAAATAAGACACAGAACCCCATCCTCGACAGCTCGGGCTCTAGCAGGAGAAAGCACGAAACCAGGAATTAAAATGCTAGCACCAATGATAAGTGCTTTAATGCGAGCTTAGAAGAGCAAAAACGATACATTTTGGGGAATTCAGAAATTCACAATGAAGAAGGAAAACCAAGCAGGAAAGGTTTTCTAAGTAGGAAAGAGGTCCTTCTAGGCAGAGGGACTAATATGTACAAGGGCTCTCAGACCCACAAAGAGGTTGGGCAAGCAGAGAAAATGTTGAGAGTCGGGAGACAGGCGTGGCTAAATAGAAAAGCATCCTTGAGCAGGGATTAAGGAATGTTTCCGTGATAGGCTAGTGAGTAAAATTTCAGGCTTTGTAGGACATATAGTACCAGTTCAGCTACTCACTTCTGCCATTGTAACACAAAAGCACATAAACAACATATAGATAAAAGTTTAAAATAAAACTTCATTTACAAAAATAGGCAGCAATCTAGATTTGGCCCACAGGCCATAGTTTCACAACCCTTATCCTAGAGCAAAAGAGGAGATAAGATTATAAGAGCAAGCTGGAAATCAGATTAGAGAAGTTCCCATTGGCATGACAGAGAAGTTTAGGAGAAATATTAACATTTTTTAAGTAAAAGAGAGATGGTAAAATTTGCTAAAAATAAAAGCAGCACGGGATATGTACATTTTCACAACCTGTATTATTAAAATAAAAGCTATTATCTTTCTTCTTTATATTCTGATTTTCTAAAATTTAATCTAGGTAAGGTGTTTTCCCAAGTAAATGTAGAAGAGGGATTCTTTTCAACTAAGTAAGCGTCTGGAAAATACTTTGCATAATGCATCTTGTCCCACTTGGTCTAAAACACCTGGCCAAGAAAAAAAAAAAACAAATGAGTTGTATAATCTCTGTGTCTTTAGTGAAAACATTGCCTATGAAACTAGTCAATGTTGCAACAGGGTGAGAATCTCACCTCTGTCTGATGATGAGCTGTAAGAAGGTGGTAGGTATTCTACACACAGATCTGGAGATGTTTTATTTGCTATGAACAGCCCTGCCACGTGCATGTCACACACGTAAAGCAAGACAAGGGGCACGTAATATGGAAGGAAGAAAGAAAAAATTTGTGGAAACTCTGTTTCAAGTCTGACAGTAAAAAAATATTTATATTATGTCTTCTTTGTGTCAGAGACTGTGCTGGGTGCTAGGTCACAACAATGAGCAAGAGAACTCCTCTCAAAGGAAGCTCATACTCTAGGGGAGGGATTGACAAACTCTTTTATAAAGGTCCAAATATTTTAGACTTTGTGAGGCGTATGGTCTCTCGCAAATACTCAACTCCGTAGTTAGTAGAAAAACAGCTGTAGGATGACTTGTAAATAAATGGGTGTGGCTGTTATCTAACAAAATTATAATTATTGGCCGATCCCTAGTGTAGAAAGAGAGAGACATCAAGCACAAAATGGAAAATAAGTTACATCACTGCAAATACACAAAGCTCTAAGGAGAAAACACACAGGAACACATGTTCCAAGGGCTGGACTAAGCCTGAAAAAGCTAAGAAGGAGCTAGGAAACTGGGGTGGGAAAACCAAGGCCGGCAGAGGGAGGGCAGTGCAGGGGCACCCAGGCCAGTATGAGGACGGGGGGATGGGTGGCTGTGCCGCTCAGATGCACTGAAGGACAGCAGTGACAGCTGCCCTAGGGAGAGTGACAGCTGCCCTAGGGATCTGGGATTCTACCCTAAGGTGGGAGGAAACCATTAAAAGTTTCAGGACTTGAACGGCTTGCATTTCTAACCGTTCTAGTTCTAGATTCTGAGGTGCCGGTGGCCAGAGGCCTTGTAGGAAGACTAGCTGGGAATCTAAACCATGGTTCAGGGGAAAACTCTGTCTTAGTCTGGGTTCCACCAGCAACTCACTGGGAGACCAGGTCTTGGGTTGCAGCCTTGGGAGTGTGTTCAGGAGGCAATCACAGGAAGCGTTTGGAAAGGAAAGCAAAAGAGGCAGGGGAGAGAAATGTCCCTGTCACCACAGGCAGCATCAGGCAGGAGCTGGGTGTCCACTCCTCAGGGGGGAACATCAATCTCTGACTCTTCTGTGCCGGTTTATTGGCCAAACAGATCCCCAGACACTGAAGAAAACCCTGAGACAGGAGTGGAGAAACACTGGGGCCTGAGGTGGGAAGACGGACAGTCCACTGCAGCTACCAAGGAACTCAGACACTGGCCTAGGTTATATGTGGTGAGAGGAGGGGGCCACAGCCTGTTCTGCTTCAACAGGAAGTAAATAGATCAAGAAAAATACAAATGATTTCCAAGTGCTGTAAAAATGTCCTAAATAAATTTCTTCCTTTTCTGATCAAAGACTAAAGTCTGTTAAGCTGAAGTACGTTTCATATGTATTTTTTTTTTTTTTTTTTTTTTTTTTTTGAGACAGTGTCTCACTATATCATCTTCATAGAGTGCCATGGCATCACAGCTCACAGCAACCTTCAATTCTTGGGCTTAAGCAATTCTTTTGCCTCAGCCTCCCAAGTAGCTGGGACTACAAGTGCCCGCCACAACGCCAGGCTACTTTTTTTTTTTTTTTTTGGTGTAGTTGTCATTGTTGTTTGGCAGGCCCAGGCTGGATTTGAACCCGCCAGCTCTGGTGTATGTGGCTGGCACCTCTAGCTGCTGAGCTACAGGCACCGAGTCGTTTCATATGTATTTTATCTGAAAAAATTAATACTACGGCACAGGGACCATGTTCAAAATACTTGACAAATGAAACAGCATGGGCACAGACTCCTTAGAGCAGACCTTCAGAACTCTTCCCAGGGCATACGAATGTGGACCCGGTGAATACCAAGTCTGCTACATTTTCTAGAAATACTCGCTGGGTACCATAGGGAGCCAGTATGGTACAAATGCAAGCACAGAATCCCTACTTGTGAGTGAATAATACCTCTGCATCGCTAGCTGAATAAGGCATGAATTAGAAAGCTCTACCTGGCATCTGATATGGGAAACTTCCTTCAAGCAAAACTGAATCTTCTGGCACATTCAGTACTGACGTTGCAAATGTTAATTCAAGACAGGTACATAACGTTCCAACGTGTGAATCCTACTGACTGCAAATGCTGATTTTCTAACCCATCCACCTTCCTGCTATAAATGGGGAATAAAAGTGCTTGTTATCCAAATTACAGTCCAAGGTCAACACAAGATTAAGGACTTGTGTCTGAAGGTAAAACATTTCAAACCATTTTCATGGTTTCCAACTTGGAGACACTGCTGTAGGAACAACTTCCCAGCAAGGAACTGCTTCATACATTTTAACAGCTCGCTGCTGGCTCCCTGGTCCTGGGTGGAGGTACATGGGTATAGTGGAATTTAAACACTGTGATCACAGGTCATGGTGGCAGCAGAATTGCTGTGGTGACACTTTAGTTACTAGAAGCCTAATCGATGAAGACAAAAATTGGTCTGATACCACAGCTGCTGGCCAGATCCATGAGGCTGATTATTTTGCTGACCATATATATCATTTCTCCCCTTCTCCACGGAAAAAATGACTCTTATACATGGTTTGTTTTTTCACTAACCTAAATACAAGGTAAGAAAGGACTTGATATTCTTGCTTTCTTCCAAACCACACTCTGTATGTCACTTTCACATTGTTTGAAGTTAGATTTGGGCTGGGTTTTCTGTGGTCCTGAGGACCATGCTAGGCTTGAGTCTGTGGCTTAGAACCTCACCCGGATATTGCCAACTGAAATGGGCTTTTAACCAAACCCACCTTTTCTAAAAACATCTTCTAGGAAAAGAAAAATATGTGGGCAACACTTCACCAGGTATTTACCAGTAGAATTTTTCTTAATGGCAGGCCCTCTTTTCCTTCCCCTATTACACGTTTGAACAATGAGCCTATCTTTCCTTCGAGAGTCTTCCATCTGTCTATAACATGAATGTTTTTGTCTTCTTGGCAGAGAAGGTCTGCTATGGTCTCTCCCAAAGTTCATATATTGGAAACTTAATCCCCAGTGCCACAGTGAGGGGAGGTGGTGTCTTTCGGTCATGAGGGCTCCACGCTGATGAATGGATTAATGCCAATCATAAAGGACTTGAGGCTAAGGGTTCACTCTCTGGTGCGTGTGCTGTCTTCCCTCCCACCTTCCAGCAAGGATGAGGCAGCAAGGAGGTGCTCAACAGATGCAGCCCCTCCCCAGGACTTCCTGCCAGACGGTAAGAAGGAAATCTCTGTTCTTCATAATCTACCAAATTTTAGGTATGCTGCCAGAGAAGCACAAAATGGACAAAGAGTCTATCCCCAAGCTGGACTAGCTTCTTTTTAAACACATATTGCTTTAAACTGGTTTCCTCCTGTCCTCCGTGTTCCTGACCCTCTGCTGTGCTCCCCTGACCAACTTCATCCTCCCAAATTGGTGGACAACTGGAAGTGAACACATTGAAAATTCAATGATAAAACATGAATAAATGCAATGATTTGACTTGAAGGCACTAAAACCAAGGACAGCCTGATGCTCCAAGTAGCCAGAACTTGGGGATTCTTGGATGTAGCATCTGTCTCCCTAACCACAGTTATTGCAGATGAGGAGGATGTTTGTTAGCACCTTACAATCTATAAAGCATTCTCAGATATCTGCTGTCTCATTTGAGCTTTATTCAGTTTTATAACACATAGAAAGAACAGATATGACCCTCACTCTCATCTAAGAAGAAACTAGTCTCAGAGACGAAGTGACTTGCACAAGTGTCTTGCATTTAAAAGTCAAGATTCAAACACAGACTTGAGATTCTAGACTCCATGTGCTTTCCTCATAACACACAGCCAACCCGCCTTCCGCTGAGCCGCCTGCTCCTACTCCTGCTCCTCCGGTGGCTTTGAAACTCAAGCCTCCTTGTCTTTCAGATTCTTTAATTTGAGTCCTAGATGTCTCTAACAGGCCTGCACTCCATCAAGCAGCAGAGTTAAGCAGGCCTTGGGTGGACTCATTAGCTGTACAATGAACACAAAACTGGATCCATGCTCAAGGTAGCACAGGGTCAGCTAACCCCAAGACTCAGGGTTGCAAAGAGGAATTCATTTCATGTAGATATTCACAGAGTTCTAAAGCGATTAGGAAGTGAATATGAGGGGGGTGAAGAGGTAGCAGCCAGAACAGATTTCAAATTGAGAACAAGAACGTTATTAACTAATCACAAGGCATTTCATACTGTGCACATCAGGGTAGATGGTTAGTCCAGAAATAAACAAGTTAATTGGAGAAATGTAATATAAATTTAGAAGAAAAATATTGGATCTATTTAATTATAACAGGGTCCTATTAAAACCCATGAACATACCACCTATGTATTTCAATGCTTTTCCATCTGTAGGTATAAAAGAGATTATTGGTACAATCTATTAGAAAAAGGAATTTCTTCCCCTCTTGTCAGCTCATTGAACCCCACAGGCTGGCATTTTTTAATATAGGTTCCTCCACCATACTCCATCATCCATCAGACAGCAGCTTTACAAGTTTTTAAAAATGTTTTAAATGAAGCTACTTCATTTAAAGGCCACAGATGAATTTCTCTAATAAGGGCATGCACAGCATTCTCTTTCAATTCAGATACCCAGAAGCATAATTAGAAAAAAACTACAAACATGTGTTGGACTAATACTAATGCTAATAAAATTTTAGCACTTCATAATTCACAAAGCACATTCAGTGGTATCAACACAGACCATCTCATTTAAGCCCTGCTGTCAATTAAGGGCCAGTTTTGTTCTCCCTGTTGGAGAAGCAGCAGCTGAGCTCACAGAGGAATTAACTAGCAGATCCACGGTTTGAACCCAGTGTCTTTGACTTGAAGGAACTAAAACCAAGGACAGCCTGATGCTCCAAGTAGCCAGAACTTGGGAATTCTTGGATGTAGCATCTGTCTCCCTAACCACAGTTATTGCAGGTGAGGAGGATGTTTGCTAGCACCTTACAATCTATAAAGCACTCTCAGATAAGCAATAGCACAGGCTGCTTCCTTCTGTCTAGAGGAAGTGCTGAAGTTCTAGGCCAGTCCAGGACATGATGTTAAAACTAAGTTTAACTAAGTTTTAAACTATAGAATAGAAAATAGAATAAAAAGTTTCTGCATATGGTAAGACTTCAACTGTCTTAAATACGTGGAATATTGATGTTCAACAGGAAGGAGCTCAACCAATTTGGAAATCACAAAAATCATCCGCCTTATTCATTAGAGAGCTCATTAAGAGCCTCATCAAGTCACTCTTATTTATACAAGATTATATGTAACGTGTTTGGTTGCTTGATTCCCCAAGAGCACAGTATATTAGAAAATTATAACAATGAAAGAAGGTACTAAAAGCAGACTGTTGAGAATGATAAGAACTGACAGTTGACTGTTAATGAATGGAAGACAGAACTACTAAAAATCAGAGTTGCTGGAAAATATGACCACTGTGTACATCTCTGTAAGCTCAGGCAGCATTTCTGTGTTATGCACAGGACAGTAATTACTGCTGATGATAGTACACCTGAGTTAAAAATTAAGATGCTCATTTTATTGTTTCAGGAAAGAAATCCATTTTTTAAAAATATATCTTAGTCAAATAGGATACACTTGGTAGTGTATTCCGGAAAAGTGTATTCAGGAAAGTAGACCAACGAGAATGGCCATGTCTGGAAAGTTCTGGACAATTGTTCAGAATGAATGGATTTGTCTATGGGCCATATCTTGCTGTCAAAGCTTGGCATTCATTATCTCATTGAATCTAAACAACCAGCCTATGTGGTAGATTAATCTTGGTATCTCAATTTTACAGAGAAGGAAACTGAGGCATCTGGAGGCTAAGAAATGTGCCAAGTCACCAGTTAGTAAGTGGAAATGCCAGATTTGAACATAAGCTTTAAACGCCAAAGCCTAAACACTGAACCAACTGGCCATACAGCTATGTTTTAATTCAAGCTTGTAACTATTATGCTTCTTCCCTTATATCTGACCATAGGAAAAGCCCAGCTTTCAAAAGTTCACTTAAATCAGTTATTTAAAATTCAGATTATTTTATCCTCCATTCAAATCATTTTTTGAGCACTGACTGTGTGTCAGGCACGGTAGCAGGTGCTGAGGCCACAGAGATAAACAAATACAACTCCTGCCCAGATGTAGGAGGCAAAGAGGAAGACTGATGTAGAAATAATTAATTACTCTGCAAGGTGCCCTTATAGAAGGTTACTGTGGGGTCAGGGGAGCTGCAACGTTAGGCCTGCTGGGTAGCAGCCGGGAGAAGCACTTTTCTCAGACCTCAGCTCTACTGAAACTAAAGATACAGTCTTGCTCTCTAAGCTTCCCTGAGCTTCTCTGAGTGCTGAGCGCTAAATCCACCAGAGCTCTGGGACAGTAGGAGGTGTAACATTTTATGTTTAACTATCTTTAATGATGGGCTCTCTGGTTACTGTCAGCAAGTGGGCATGAGATTCCCCCACACCCTCAATCTACAGGTACGTGGCCGTCTCACTCGCTGTGTACAGCATCCTCCTCATCTGTAGGCTCGGCAGGTGTGCTTCTGGAAAGTGTATGGAAAAAACCTCTCACGCTCCATCATATAAATAGACCAACCACTACCAAAATAAAGAGGAAAGACTTTCATTATACCACCCACCTCTGGTTTCCTGAACAGTCTCTTTGGGAAGCAATTGAGAGTGCTTTTCCCAGAAAACTAAGTTACAACAACTATTTTTATATATGCTTAATGAAATACAAATAAGCCATCCATTCATTCTTATTGTAAACACGTCAAAGGTCAGAGGTAGGAAGTGTAAAAAACTAAGTCCCAATTTACTCCCTCACCACATTCCCTCTTTCCTCCTCACTGCTAACGGCTTGGTATACATATTTCATAACTTTATCTGTGCATTTACCTCCACATCTAAGTATATATATGGACCTACAGTTTAGGTTCTTTCTTTGCAGTTTTTTTTTGCCGGGGCTGGGTTTGAACCTGCCACCTCTGGCATATGGGGCTGGTGCCCTACTCCTTTGAGCCACAGGCACCACCCTAGGTTCATTTTTTAAATAAATGGGATCATAAAAATATATATGGTCCTGCAGCTGCCTGTTTTGGAATTAACAATAGGTCTTGGAGGTCTTTCCGTACAGTCCCCCCTCAGCTTTTTGTTCAAATTTCATCATTAATATTATTTTTATTTTATTTTATTTTTATTGCAGGTTAATGTGAGAATACAAACTTTTTTTTTTTTTTTTTTGAGACAGAGTCTCACTTTGTTGCTGTCGGTAGAGTGCCAGGGAGTCACAGCTCACAGCAACCTCCAGCTCTTGGCCTTAGGCGATTCTCTTGCCTCAGCCTCCCGAGTAGCTGGGACTACAGGTGCCCGACACAATACCTGGCTATTTCTGTTGCAGTTTGGTCGGAGCTGGGTTTGAATCCACCACCCTCAGTATATGGGGCTGGCGCCCTACTCACTGAGCCACAGGCACCACCCCTGAGAGTACAAACTACTAGATGACAATGTTTGTCTCCCTCAGCTTTTAAAACAACTTTATAGTATTTCAAGTTAGACACAGAGTATAATTTATTCAACTACTACTTTACTGGTGGGTATTTACAGTGTTTTCTGTAACAAATAATATTGCAAAAAAGACCCTTATATCTTTGTAAACATGTGCAAAGCATTTTTGGAGAACGGATATCCAGGCTTAGAAATGTTTGGCCAAATGGCAAGTCCTTTTAAATTTTGATAGATGATTGCCAAGTAAGCTACAAAATATGATTAATATTTGCACCTGTACCTATACAGTGTGAGAAACCTTTTTCCCCCCAACACCTTCCCCAAAATGGGATATGCATATTTATTAATTACTTCCACTGATGCCAATCTGATGAGTAAAAAAGCATATCTCATTGTTTTCTCCATTTATGTTTTTATGCCTACTAGTGATATTTACATTATTTACACTATTTCTTTGAGAATTACCTATCCATGTTGTTGTCCATTTTTCTAGCTAGTGGCTTTTTCCTTGTTAATTGATAAAATTTTTGACTCTTTTCCTTTAGTGGGGAGTGTAATGTGTAAAGAACTTCTCATCCAACTGATGCTTCCAATCAGTCTAGTTGCTTTGTCTGCGGTCATCCTCGAGAAGAGTGCTGTTCTGATGGCCTTGGTGAGATCTGCTCTCCCCTTTCTCTGCTTTCTTCCCCACGACTGTTAACGAATGCGGATGTCAACCACAGGAACAAGCAGGCTGCGAGCTGCACAGGCGCCAGGTGCCCAGACTACGGTGAGAGTCCATCCTAGAAACGAAGAGGCTGAGAGAATCCTCCAGACCCAGCCCCACACGGGCATCAGACTGTCTTGAGGTAAGGCAACAGGTGAGAACCTGAAGGGATCCATCAATAACCATTTTTCATCATTTTGGGAGTCAATAGGAGAAAGAGCGAAGAAAATTTGGGGGGAAGGAAGCCTGGCCAATAGCAAGGAAGGTTAAGGACATGGGCGAAAACAACGGAGGAAAAATAACCACAGCATCCCTTCCCCCTTCCCCAGCTCTGCCTCTCCACCTCTCTCACCTTTCACTTGTTTTTCACACCAAGTGGGTGCAGAATTAATTCATTTGAAGTGCAGATTCTGATGCAAAGAGCACCGACTTCAGCAATTTGTTCTAACAGACTCAGAGCCTGACTCCCACAGCAAATTAGTAATGCTGGCTGAGTCACGGAGGGGTCACAGACAAAGTCTCTTGGGGTCTATTTGCCTCTATTCTTAGCAATTATCTTAGAGCCAGAGAACAAAACATACTGAGGATCTATTCATATTGCTGACTGTTAGTATGTTTGGAATTACACAGCACCATCTTTGCAACTGTTGGGGGGGTTGCTGCTTTCCCAAGACAAGGAGAAGATAGAGGGTCCCTCATAGCTCTTAGGGGCTTAGGGACAGCAAAAAAGAAACAGCCACAGACCAGCACCTGGCTGTTTCCAGGGTGCAGGCAGCCAGGGCAGAAGGGAGAGATCAGTCCAGGGCGTGGGAACGGTTTATATCCTGGTTGGTGCCAGAGTCCAGCAAGGTGAGAAGAGTAAAGCCGCGGCCCTTCCTTGTCCAGGTCTTGGACTGGACTTGAAACAGGTTTCTTTAACTCAGTGGGAACAAGGAAATCTTCAGTTTGTGCTCATGAGTAAGTGTGACTGTTGAATTAGGAAATAAAGTAGCAGGCCGAGGAGGAAAGACTCAGCTGCTCTTGTATTATCTAAAAAATACATTGTCTCAAGACTATACCAAGGTTGTAGCCAAAGGCGACAGTTAAGATGACTTGGCTTTCAAAGAATTCTCCAACAAATTGTCTCATATTTCAATTGCAATCTTAATGAACATGTAGGCACACACAGGGTAGCATCCTTCGAAGTTTTGGTAAGAAACCTGAGAACATCTGAGAAATGAGGACCGCACAATGAATCTTAGAAAAGCTCTCAGGAATCCCCCAGTGCCCAGTGTTGAATAAGAGCCATCTCTCTCTCCTCTGGCTGCACTGTGGATGCAATCACAGGCACATTGCATTCACTGGGAAAAAATTATTGGATTTTGTATTCAATGATTCACACTCTGTCCTCCAAAGTAGCATCTTCAATTAAAGAGTCTGATCACCTCTTCTTAGCTGGTGGTGTATTACAACAATCAATTGCATTTGGCTAATGCACCCAAGTAAGGGCATTCAATAAACAGTTCCAGTCAGTCTGAACTGTGCGTAGACAGCCTGAAGCGAGGTGGGGTTTGTAACACCACTGCAGTCTGTGAAGCTGGAAATAAAAGCAGGTATCTGCTCAGCTTTTCATCCTCTTGGACAACATTTCAAAAACACAACACCCAACTAGCCTGGGTTTGGCAAGTAGCAGCTTATCCAGTTGGGTTGAAGAACTCATTAGTAAAAGGAATAGGCATAACTACACTGCTAAGATTATTCATCAAGACACACAATCAGTTGTGCATTTTAAGAAGAAATAATAGTACAGCACATATAAGCCTCTGAAGAGTTTTGTTAACAGGTGCTAAAAGTACAAGGAAAGAACCATTAACAATTAACAAATGCATCTGATAGAAAAAAGCAAGTCTTGAAATGATGCAGTAATGTATTCATTAAAGAAAACAGCTCCAGGCCAGGTTCATGCTGTAACCCTAGCTCCTAGGGAGGCCCAGGTGGGTGGTCTGCTTGAGTTCAGGAGTTGGAGACCAGCCTGAGCAAAAGCAAGACCATCTCTACTAAAAACAGAAAAACTAGCCAGGCTTCTTAGCAAGTGTCTGTAGTCTCAGCTACTCAGGAGGCTGAGGCAAGAGGATCACTTAAGCCCAGGAGTTTGAGGTTGCTGTGCGCTATGACGCCATGGCACTTTACCCAGGGACGGAGGGAGGTAGGAAGGGAAGAGAGGGAAGGAGGCTCCAGAGAATAAGTCAATTTAGACACCGAGGTATGATTTAGAAACAAAATGAAGGTATTTTAATTTTCCAGTTTTCTCAGAGGTTGGATTTATTTTCAGATAGAGACGTGCTATTGCCATATTTTAATACCATATATCCTGTGATGTACCATAGGAAGGATGCTGGACTCAGCATCAGAGCATCTGAATCTGGGCACTGCATTCTCCCTGCTGTGTAACTTCAAACAAGCTGGTTAACTTCCCTGGGCCTCGGTTTTGTTACCCATAAAATTATAGACAGGAAAATAACTGCCACCCAGCACTACTGGGGGATTAATTAACCATGTAAAAGTAAACTGGAAAGTGTCTGGATATAGTTGCTTCTCAATGCGTTTTTTTTTTTTTTTTTAAATCTGGAATATTTACCCTAGTTTTAAGATACACACATATTTGCCTTGGGTGGTCATTTGCTCATTTCAGTACTGCTGTCATCTCAAAATACTGTTGTACCTCCCCTTTAGAATTGCCTTCAGTACAAAAACAAACAAAAGAAAACTTAGTCTCCTTCTTTTGTCAAAATATCCCTTGCAGGGAATTTCCTATGATTGCCGCATTTCACTGGAGTTGATTCTCTTGCCATAGGCAGCATGCCAATACCAATCAAAATAGCCTGCCAAGAGCCTCTATAGACCTCAAAACTGGGGAAAGTGTACAACAAGTTAATTGACACATTGTCCTTTTGAGCAACCCTCTGGGTCCTTTGTCAGTTCACCTAGACAAGAAAACCTCATGCCTCTACCTACCTGCCTGATTAGCAGGGTTGCAGATATAATACAGTCTAGTCTGATAATGATGAAACCCTATAGAAAAAGTAACTGTCTCTTTCTCTCCCTTTAGAAAATATGTGTTTCTGAATGAAAAGTAGTGGGACACTGGAAAAGCCACCTTTAATCAGGCCGAGTCTTACAGCCGGCAAGTGATATTTCTTTTTCTTAATGCTAATAGAAATAAATATACCAATTTTTAGAACTGAGTTAAAGGTGCTATAACCCTTTTTTAAAACATTTGAAACATCTTGATCAACCAGATATTCTCAAGCTGCTGATTCTACTAGCATAATCCATAGTCTACAGTCAGATGGCTGTCATAGCATTTTTATAAACTTAAATCTCAACTTACAGATTGGACAAAATTATAAAGTTATATTAGGAATAGGAAACAGGCAGAAAGAGAAATCATCTCACCCGGCTATATCCATGTGCATAGCAGCAGATTGCTGGCGATGTTCATGGTCAAACTAAAACATTCCACAGCAACTGAGATACGTTGTTACCACCTATAATTAATTTCATGGGTTTCAGAACTTGCTACTTGAAGCCATAGCTCCATCTTGGGGCTCATCTGCAAGGTTGTGGCTTTGCAAAACCAGAAATAGGAAAACAAATCCCGATATAAACCAACACAGGCCACAGCTGCTTAAGAGGGATAAAAAGCTTAAAGATTGAGCTGGCATTTTTTCTCTCTCTCCTGAAGCATTAAAGTATCCACAAGTTTAGTTGTGTCCTCATTCCAAAAAAAGACATGACAGATAGCTTCGCAAACCTGAGAACTGGCCTGACGAGATACATACGGTAGGTAGGTCGTCAGAGAACTCATACATGTGTGTATCGTATGCATACATAAGGCAGTATAGAGTGCTAGGTCACAACGTTAAGTGCATTCCTACTGTGAATTACAATAAAAGATGCCCGAAAAGCAGGACACCGAGACTCCCCCTAACCTCCAAATTGGGTAAGTTGTGAGCCAAAGCAGAGTACCCACACAGCACAGGGTATGAGGTGACCGGGAGGCAGAGAGACTCGGGAAAGGAGGAGACTCAGGGGTGACGCAGCAGGCCCAGGGGTGCGGCTTGCCAGGATGGCCCCTTGTTTGAGTGAGGAGCTCACCCTTGGGATGTATGCCCCTGCAAAGAACCTACGATTTCCAGTGTATTGTCTTCATGAAGGAAGTCCGTGATAGCACATGCACTCGCATGAGAAGGCGTTTTCAGTTTACATTGAATATTTTGCACTGTCTGCTCCCAGATTTCATTTTGGATGTGAGATACCATCCCTGCCCTCCATATGTTCATATTAGATAGAGAAGATAAACAAACACAATCAACAACAGAAACATACTAAGCTGAACATGTGAAGTTGTTGTTTGTGTAAGCTAGAAGTGGTCAAATATCAGTGATTTTGTTTGGTTTAGCATAATTAAAATCATCAAAGTGCAGGGAGGGGCTGAATGGCTCAGTGATTCAGCCGACAGGCACTCCCAGCCCACCTTCCACACACAGGAACGTGGGTAAAGACGTCTAAACACCAGAAACCCATTTGCCATCTGTGATTCTCAATATACAAAATTTAGCATTAACTCTATGCAAGATGTTGAACTTCCTGTGCTTTCTACTGTTTTGCTCAAAATATAGAGGCATAAAATTACCCACAGGGAAAAAACATTTTGCAAAAAGTTTTCAATATTTCAATTTGAGATGTTCAAAATTATTTTTTTAAGTGCATATTAGTTTTTTTTTGTTTGTTTGTTTGTTTGTTTTGTTGTTGGGGATTCATTGAGGGTACAATAAGCCAGGTTACACTGATTGCAATTGTTAGGTAAAGTCCCTCTTGCAATCGTGTCTTGCCCCTAGAAGGTGCATGTTAGTTTTGTTTTTTAAACTGCTGTTTAACAAGAATACAATACCTAAGAATTTAGCAAGGCCTCAGACTTTATTTGTTCTTTTTTTTAGTAGAAATTTATCATTTATGAAGAATTTTCTATTATCTCGTTGAGCCCCCTTTTAACTCTATGAGGGAAGGATTTACAGATAAGGAAATGAACTATTTCAGGGATTCACTTAGAATGGGGGAAAGTTCAGTTTTGTTCTTCTTTTTTTTTTTTTGCAGTTTTTGGCCGGGGCTGGGTTTGAACCTGCCACCTCTGGCATATGGGGCCGGTACCCTCCTCCTTTGAGCCACAGGCACCTGTTCTTTAAGGTAAACTCTAGCTTCAGATTGTACCTCTGGTTGGCTTCACATTCAAATACAAACACTTACGAAGGACTCAGAAGATGCCAGACCCTTGACTAGTGTTTCCTCGGGCTCCTTTTCATCTTTTGGCAAACACTCTAGCAGGAAGCCAGGCCTTTCTAATGTGTGCAGTAACTTACAAGTCCTGAGACTCAGTTGGGTCAAATCTAAGTTCCTCTGCTTTGGGGAGAAATGTCAGAAGAGTTGTTCCTCTCCACACAGCCTCCTCCACTTTAAACTCTTTCCAGCATCATTACATGTTAAAGAATGAATAACAAAGATGAGACCTGGGTGGTGTCACTGAAATGACCTTGTATAACCTTAGGTTGAGAACATGTCTGCAATTTTATAAACAAAGGACCCCAAATCTGCTGTTCTCTCTGTGGTATTTGATGCAAACAAAGAAAAATTTACTTTTCTGCAAAAGCTATGGATAATATAGGTGATGATATTGAGCTCTTGTGTTATTATTTAAAATGCCTTTTGAAGAGGCTTCATTGGGCATACCCTTTTATCATCATCATAAGCCTGTCTTGGTCATTGTTCTAATGTTTGCACCTAGAATATGCCTGGCACATAGTTAGAGTCAATGAATGAACGGAAACAGGAAATGAAAAACTTAACACAGGATAACTGAAGCCAGGCCCTCCAAGACTGAGAATACTCTCCAATGACAAAGACACTATTGCCCCTCCTCACACTTGAAAAAGAAATTTAGTTGGCTAATACTTGAGCTGGAAATGCTGTATTTCTTAAGCATCAAAAATGACAAAATAGGCTCAGGGCCCATAGCTCAGTGAGTAGGGCACCGGCCACATACACCAAAGGTGGCAGGTTCGAGCCCAGCCCAGACCTGCCAAACAACAATGACAACTACAACCAAAAAATATAAAAATAGCTGGATGTTGTGTGGGCACCTGTAGTCCCAGCTACTTGGGAGGCTGAGACAAGAGAATCGCTTAAGCCCAAGAGTTTGAGGTTGCTGTGAGCTGTGATGCCACGGCACTCTACCGAGGGCAACATAGTGAGACTCTGTATTAAAATAAAAAAAAAAAAAAGACAAAATAAAACTCAAGGCTTTAGCTTGATGTTCTGCACTGTGGTTGATTAGGGGTAAGGTAATATAGCTTCTGTCTCATTTAGCTTAGGATCAGCTGTCCTCTGTTATATGGATTTACCAAAATGGTTATCCAGCTATCTACCCTCTGATTTTTTTTAGTAGAAATTTATTATTTACAGAGAACTTTTGTGATATCTCATTGAGTCCCCCCAATAACCCTCTGAGGTTACAGACATCAGAAATCCCCGAGGAGGATCATAGTGAGTTCTGAAGGCAAAATAACAGAAGTGCGTGATCATAGCACTGGCCTGGCCTCTGAAGAATCGCCATCTTTACCAGAGGCCTGGAAAGACCTGCAGGGATCATTTTGCAACCTTGCTAAATTTTGCAGGAAACAGTAAGTGGTGGAGACAAGGTGCCTTTCTTTGTAGCTCAATATGTCAGTCCACTGCAGAGAGGCCTGAGGCTGCTGATGGATTTGCCTTGACGCTTGAATTTAGGAAAGACAATGTCAAACGGCCCTTACCTTCTGCAGTGCTCCAAATGCAACTTAACAGAAACTTACATTGGTTGCAACACTGTATTTCAGAATTTAGCTTTTTCAAAAGAGTTTCTATGTTCTTCTTTTAGAAGAGGAAAAACTGTAGAACCTCAATTAAGATAAAACTGCAACTATAACTCTGACCTTTGAATTTACAGGTAGTGTCAGGTTCAGACTGATGGCTACTTCTATTATTTGGATTTCTTTTCAAAAGCCACAAATCTAAAGAGGACACATGCTCAATTAAGAGGAGAGAATTAGACACATGGCTTCCGCCTCAACCCTCCACTCCAAAGATTCCTTCCCCTCTGTTCCCCTGCCCCCTTACATTTTCTCTTATTAAAACTTAGAATGAAAAAGTAGAGACAGTCTGTGCCATGTAAGAGCATATTATTATGCAGTCTGCTCTAATTCCACAAAATGAAATACAGTGCTCGTATTTTCCAGAAGCACTGGGATGTCAAAACAAATTTAGAGTTCTCTGTGGATTGCAAATGAACCTTGAAGCAAAGGTCTTTCTCTCAGTTAAGTATTATCATTAAGGATATGAGTTGTGTGAATAATATTGATCAAAAAACATTTAATTCATGGTTTTATTATTTCAGAGATTGACAACTGGGATGCTCGTTCTGTTAGGTGGTCCAATAATCTGTTCATGGGATTCCAATCTGTTCAAAATGCAATTGCATGCCTGGCTGATAGGAGCCCAACAACTGAAGCATGTCACCCCTTCTCTAGTTTCTTTGTCATTGATTAACAGTTAAAATTTGGATTAATTTAGGTATGACACAATTGGAATTTATGAAATGTTCTACCTTTACCTCTTGAAAGTTTAAATGTATTTCACATTCTTCTTCTTCTTCTTCTTCTTCTTTTTTTTTTTTTTTTGTAGAGACAGAGTCTCGCTTTACCGCCCTCTGTAGAGTGCCATGACGTCACACGGTTCACAGCAACCTCCAGCTTTTGGGCTTACCGATTCTCTTGTCTCAGCCTCCCAAGCAGATGGGACTACAGGCGCCCGCCACAACGCCCGGCTATTTTTTGGTTACAGTTTGGCCGAGGTCAGATTTGAACCTGCTACCTTCGGTATATGGGGCCAGCGCCCTACACACTGAGCCACAGGTGCCACCCACATTCTTCTTAAAAATGACTTTAAAGAAGCTAAATAAGCAATGTGAAAATGTATTTTTCTAAACCAAACCATTAGACTTCTTGAATGTCACAGAAACCTTTCCAAAATGTAGGTAGGACTCAAAGGTTCAAAACAATTTCTTAAACATTACCCCCTTTACCTGTTTAGACTGGCCCGGTTAGATATTAGTCTGTGTCTGCTTAATCAGGATGAAACGAGAAAACAGATTTAATTCTCTCTTTCATCACAATCAAAGACTCAACAAATGAGCCATACCTTCTTTCATATATCCATTTTTATTCACGATGTGTTGAAAATTAGAATCTCCCCATCATGTGCAGTTTCAAAGTGGTACAGGTACATGTCAGACAGTAAGGATTCTGTTAGATAAGCAAGGAGATATTCTCTTGGACCTTCATGTTCAGGGGTCAGGAGTCTCCTCCCTTGGATGACTCCTCTGACCACAAGTAAAACCAGTTGAATTCCCCTTTCTTCCACTTTTTTACTGTTAAGACACAAAAAGGTTTGTATTGCCCTTGTAGGATTATTCAGTTATTCCAAGGACACTAAAAGACTTGAAGGAAAAAAAAGAAGCCAATTGAATGTCCAAATAATTTTTTTTTTTTATCTGATGTACAGAAAGCCAGAGTATTTTATTTTATTATTTTATTTTGCAATTTTGAGCCGGGGCTGGGTTTGAACCTGCCATCTCCGGCATATGGGGCCAGTGCCCTACTTCTTTGAGCCACAGGTGCTGCCCTATTTTTTTATTTTTAATAACATGTTTTGAGATAAACATGCCTTTTTTATTTTTGAGACAGAGTCTCATTCTGTTGTACCAGACCGCAGATCTGTGGTGTGATAGCTTACAGCAACCTCAAACTCCTAGGTTCAAAGGATACTCCTGCCTCAGCCTCCCAAAGTAGCTGGGACTATAGGTGCTGGTCACAATATCTGGCTAGTTTTTTTTTTTTCTCCTCTTGCTCAGGCTGGTCTCAAACTCCTGAGCTCAAGCAATGCACCCACTTCAGCCTCCCAGAGTGTGAGGATTATAAGCCGGAGATAGAAAAGACCTTTGCATTCCAAAACATTGGCTTAACTTTACAGGGACAAATACCATTAAGTTTATACTATAAACAATAGACTAAGGAAGAATGAATATAAAAAGATTTCAGAGGTAGTATTTCAGCCCCAAAGGAGATCAACACAGTAAAATGGGTGGTAGAAGTGATGAAAGGACATATGAGGAAGGTTTTTTGAAAGAAAAGAGTAATGTAGCAAATTATTGCTATGGGCTAGAGAAACAGGCCCAGCCTCACTCTGCCCCAGTTGAGTCTGGAGGGACTCCCCAGGTAGAGGAGGTCTGTACCTTTTCTGGTAAGGCCTGGTGCGATCCCAGCATGGGAGCTAATAGCATATAAGTATTAACTGAAGCTACAGGAATGGATGGAACCCCTTCCCTATTTCTCTTATAGTCAGAAAACAATAGTGCCCCCGAATAATGTCTATATTTTAATACATTATAAAGAAAGGTAAGCCTTCAGAGACTAAGAAATAAGATTGCACAAAGAAGCTACAGGAAAATGCTATTTCAAGAAGGGAAGGTGATCCACAATGTCAAATGCTGTAGAAAGACTAAGGACTGAGAATCTCCTTCTGATTCAGAACAAGCGGTGGGAGAAGCCTTCAGCTAGCAGGGTTCCCCTGGAGTGGCTGGGGACAATTTAGATCATAGTAGGCTGAGGAGCATCTGGTAGGGAAGAAATGGACTCAACAGACGTAGACAATTCCTTTAAGAAGTCTGGCTATTAAAGGGGAGATAGAATTGATAAAAGGGCATGAGAGAAAGATGAAGGTTTTCTTCTGTTTTATCTTATACTTTAAAATTGGAGTGTCTGGAGCCCATGTACCACGGACATAAGTTACAGGTAATGGAGGAAATAGTGAGTAAAGCACCCAGGAAGACGGGAGTGAACAGGGTCCAGAACCCAGATGGGGGAGTCACGGGAGGAAAAATATTATCTATTTTAACCCAAGGAAAGAGAAATGGGTGAGTACAAATGGACAAATCTTTTTAAACTGTATAATAAATTGCCAATTTTTGCAACGCCTTCCTCCCCCCACTCAGAAAAAGACAAGCTGCTGCTCAACAATCGATACTGGTGCTGACTGCAGTAAGCGCACTGTGAGAAAAATGACAGAGGCCATGACAAGCTAGTTAGCTCTGCCCTGACAGAGGGAGAGGAGACAGACAGGAGTAAGAGGCGGGGATGGATTAGTGTGGCAGCAGGAAACAGAGGAGGAGGGCAGAGGGAGAGAATAAACTGATGGCTGCCATGAGGACCCAGGTTTGGGCAGCAAGACGTGTAAAGATGATTGTTAGGAAATCTGGCTATGCGTTCTGAGATTAGTAACTCCTCAAGAAACTTTCAGTAAAGACCTTCATTTGTCTTCCAAGCCTTTCTGGAGTCAGATTTGACTTTCACTGGTTGAACTGTTCTCAAGACAGTTTTTTTTTTTTTTTTTTTTTTTGCTAGGCAGGTACTAGATTTATTGGCAGGAAGCTAAAATCTTGCACAGTAAGAGGTAAGGCTCTCTCCTGAAAATGATGAGAAAGATGGTCTGCTCAAGGATTGAAAGTCTTCAATAAGATGTTGGAGAGAAGGGTAGATGTGTCCAGGAATATATTCATTTCCAAGTATCTAATACTCTAGGTCCAACACATAGGAATCACTTTACAAATTTTTATTGAATGAATGAATGCATAGGAAAATGGATAGTATTGAGAAGAGGACAGTTTAAATGACAGGCAATGGTATCCAAACCAAGTAGGGAAGGAAGCAAAGACGAGGGGCCCTAAGATGGGAAAAGTAAATAGAAGATCCCTCAGACTCCCCAGGTCACACTAGCAGAATCGGACTCAAGAGAGCACCTCTCTAAATCTCAAGCACCCCCTGGTGGCCGAGCCAGGGAGCTGTTTGCCCAATACTCTTCCCCCCAGCAACACGCACATCCTTAAGTTCCTCTCCTCTGTGTTCAGCACTCCCTTCTCTTTCCTTCAGACATCTCCTTCTCACCATTCTTCAAACCTGCTCTTTTTCCTCTCTTCACTTTTACTCCGGCCACCTCAGGTATCTCTCTCTCTACCCGCTTTCTCCCCTCATCCCCACTCCCTTTTCTTGTGAAAACGATCTTAGTCATGGCGGATTTCGTAGAATCTGTGATGAGCCCGAAATAAGGACAAGAAAATCTTTACATTTCAAATCTAAAGAAGTTGAAGTCGGTTCAGGAGGACACACATTTTTAAGTAGTCGCAGCCTAAATCATCTCATCATTAACCTACGTTTCCCCAAGCACCAGCATCCAAGACATTTTCTATCCTGGTAGTTATACCTTATATTTTAATTACTAACATTACGAGTATTTTTGCTACTAAGTTTTTATTGCTATTTTATTTATTTTTTTCTATGCTATTTTAGCCCATAGTGTGGGCTGGGTAAACTTTTGAAAGGCAGCCTAAACGTGTTTACAATATTGTCCCAATGAAGGACTTGCAAATGAACTTTTGGACCACAATCTATTTGCCAGTTGGGGGAAGGGGCTGGTATAATTTTGATTCTTGCCTGAATTGCCATAAAAATCACAATAAGTTATTTAGGGAATAATAGTTGCCAAACTGACAAATTATAATCAATAGTCAGGCTGTGAAAGGTCCAGGAACCATCTCTTGGCTCCCACTTCCTCCTGAAAACCAAGCTATTTTGAGACTTTCCAGTCCTCATGCTGTTTTTCTTCTCACCCTGACACTATTTGTATCCCCTCGGAGGCATTTTTTAACTCAGGAAAACCTAAATAAGTTCCAAGATTGCAGAAGAGCCTTATTATTTGATGATTATGGGTCTGGGAAAAACTCCAAGCATAGATTTGCCATTTTAAGCAATTCTTTTGAATTTTCACTCTTTTGTCAGCAATAGCCCTATAGTATTGGTTTATTATTGATTTTTTTGTTTCTCCTTTTACGTCAATTAAGTAGAGCACTCCAATTTCCTCTTCTATCTTACTTAATTTATAAGTCTCTGAAAGACTTATGGACTTTATATGTATATACAGAGAGACAGACTTATATATATTGTTTTAGGTTTTTGATTTTTAGAGTGTACACACACACACACACACACACACACGTGCATACATAAATCCTACCTTGCCCTTATCATAAACCCATAATCTCTTCCCTCCCCATCATGACTCTTTCTTCTTCCTCACCCTATTTTCATACAACCTATTGCCACATTTTGTTATTTTCTCCTTTAAAACATATTTCAGATCCATCCCCTTCTCCTTGTTCTCCCCCCCGGCACCATCCTGTCTCAGATCATATTCTTATCCACGGTACTGTCACACCCTCTAGCCAGCTGCCCTGCCACCCCACTCGATCTCTCCCCACACCACCCCCTGCACACTCAATCCATATGGTACATGACACTGCTACATCCTGATGGCAGAGCAACTCCTGGCACCCAGGTACATCTTCTCTTTTCTTTTCATTCTCACAATCCTGAAGGATGAGTGTTATTTTCTTCATTTCACAAATGAGAAAACCGGCTCTCCCAGAGCTTACGTATTTCATCCCAAATCAATTAACTTGCAAGTGTTCCAGTCACTAGCCCTCTGAAGGAGGGTGATCTGTATTGTAACAGAAAAACGAAACATTTACAAACAAGGATTTGATATTCAATCTCTTTAAAGTCAAGTAACAAGACAGACAGTTATTCTTATATCAAGGCCAAGAGTTTTCAAGAGATGGCATTGATAAGAGAGAAGCATAAATCCAAGTGTCAACTCTCAAGAGCTTTTACTGTAGTTGGTTAGAGTGTGCATCTAGAACATGCTAGATACATCATAAATGCTGATTGAATACTTGCTCAAGCCAGGGCCAGGGAATGGAGGCAGGGCCTCTGCTACAATCTCTACTGGGCCTGCTACTAATTGCATTGTTTATTCGTAGGGTGCTTCTTAATATAAAACTCTCTTTGACACTTCCTTCTGACCCAGTCCCAAAAAAACATCAGAACAATATACTGTTAAGGAAAAAGGCGTTGAGATTACTGGGCTGCCATCCAGACTAGAGGCTGATTTATTTTTTTTCCTAACTACAAGATAATTATTGCTGGATATTATTATGGGATTTTTCCATATGTCCTTTGGTTAGGACAGTGATGACCTGATGCTGCCTTTTAATGTACTCTGGTCTCCTGCCAGGTTACCTCATTCTACAGCATTGCCTTTGGTTTTTATGTTTATGATTATTCAGACTTCCCATCGCCTAATCAATACCTCAATTGGCCATTGCTGCTGTTGACTCCACACTTGGACAAAGAATCCTTGGAAAGGGTCTTTTTTGCTTGCAGTGGGCTCATTTAAAGCAAGTTCTTGCTACGTTCATCATTTTGTCAAACAAGGACAAGTCAAGGAAATTAGAGGCCAAACTTGACAGAGCACTGGGTGCAGCTGCTGGCCCAGCTGTGCAGTGATTCTCAACTGGTCCATTACCTCCAAAACTCAACTATTCAGCACAGCTTCCCTAGTCCAGCACTCCTGTCGGTCTAATATATTTGGCAACAGCCATTATTTCAGAAATGAATGTTCATGTGTATTTATAGCAGATCACATGCTTGCTCTATCAACAATTAAAGAGATTAAGATTCAGCAGACGTATTCCTCTAATTAGGACAAGATGGAAGACATAGTGTAGAGAATGCTGCAGTTTGGTCAAGGTTTACTCTTTCCTAACAAGGCTGCCATGCTGCATTTCATCAGTCAGACATCCAGTGTCTCGGGGGACCCCATCTTCCCTGTGTGACATCCACTTCCTATGTCTGTCCCATGGATTTTGCAGTCGGGGGATTCTGTTTGCACTGGGCACTTGGAGTTCGCCCTTCCTCTCTCCCGCCCACCACACTGGAGGCTCAGTGGATTGCTTTAAGGCTTGTTTTGAAATAACATGTGGCCACTAATTTCAGTGACACGTTTCCCCTGGAGCCTCTGTGTATGCTATATGCTCACGCTTAAGTAGCCTCTCCTCTGAACAAAAGCCCCACCGCAGTGTCTGGGCCATAAATTCCATCTTGCCTCGCTCTTGCCCATGCATTATTTAAGCAATCTTCTCGTGAGCCGGCACGAGAATTTCCCTCAGAGCAACAATCAGTAGGCGCTCCGTGCACTGTTCTAACGGAAAATGTAGGATATCTGAGAGCGTCCCACCCGTTCACAGTCTCGATAATGAAATATGATAATCTAATTTGGTAAAAATAAACTGTGAAATCAGAGATTTGAGGCAAAAAACTTTAAAGATGCAATTCAGACTAGCAATCAATGCTCATTCAGTTTCTGTACCATCTCAGCTTTCTCCTTGCGCAGATGCTTAAGTGATGCTAAATTAAATAATTGACAAATTTTTAAAACTGCTGGAAATTACCATCTGTACTTAATTTTGGAATATAAAAAGGTCCCTAGAAAACACCCTTTATGATTATTTTGTCTAATAACAGATATGAAACAATACAAACATCCCAGTCATAAAACAGAATGTGTTTCAAGCAGGCTGGCTTACATCTTTAAACACAGTTTTTCAAAACAACAGACCACAGGAGGAGTTAAAGGCTGAGTGACAAAATACATTTTTTTTTTTTTTAAAGAATGGCAAAATAACTAGAGTTTTCATTTAAAATCTACCCCCTCTAACTCCCACTTCCCGGTAAAACAAAAAACAAAATACAACTCACCCACGGGCTTCCTGCACACAGTTATGACAAACATCACTTTTTTTACATTTCTCTCCTGGATAAACACTGGGCTAACCTGTCCTCTCCTAAGAACTTTATTAGGTTGATATTACATTTATACAAAATGAAGTCTACTCCTGTAAATAAACATGCTTGAGGCTTTCACGAAAGCACAGAGAAGAGAAACAAGCTCCCTGTCAGTGAACACACTGGTAAATATATGGATAAAACAAGTTGAAACTTACACCAGACACTTCCCCCGGTCCAGCGCAGCAGGAGCCCTAAGGGTACATTCTAGTGTTTTTTAATCCATATTCTGCTCTTCTCACTGGTGGGACTACTCAGGCACATGGTCAAGTTGCAATCAGCTTCTCCCTTAGTGATGTATGAGAGCTGGACTGATTTATCTTGGCTTTCTGCAGCATATTAGCACTAATGTTTCTGCGTGTGCATCCTACCTTTCTGTAGCCCGAGTCCCAGCTTTATCATTGGTAATCTAAATTAAAGAGCCAGTGAACAGAGCAGGGTTGTTGTCCCCCACCCCTCCCTGTTTTCCATGAAACAATTGCCAGGCAGTCATTCCTGGACAAGGATTCCCCTGTTTATTCTATCGAGCCTCCCTGTCCATATTCCATTGAGCCTGGAAGTCAGAGTCGCAAAAGGATGGGTCCAGGGTGACCGTCTCACTTCAAAGGTATATTTACAATTTATGCTCTAAAACAGTAGGCGACTTCAGGAAATGCTAGAGAGAGCTGTCATTTACCAGTTTTTCAGCCCACAATTCAGAATTGGCACTATTTACAAAAACAGAGCAACTTGATACTCCATTTACTGCCCAGGGCACAGCCTGCTATTAGGTGACTCTTTTTCTGAGAAATCTTTCTTTTTCTACCAATATTTATTTTACATTTGCAAACTTAAATGTTTATTTTAATGAAACATATGAATACAATGATTGAGCAAGTTGCACACAAGAGGTATAAAATCCTATAAAAATTTGGGGAAACCCATCAAACAAATCATTATTAACCTTGTTGTAACCTGCTATCAACACATAGCAGCTGAAGCAGCAGCTAAAGGCTGTATTTAATTGGTGAGGTGTCGATTCCTTTCTTCGAGATATATTTAGAATTTTCTCCATCTCCACAAACGTTTGGGAAGGGGAAATAATATCAGAGTGCATTTTCATATGAAAGCTTTTAATTACTTAAAAATTTTGCTGTCTTAGCTGCATCTCAATGTTTTTTAAAGTCAGATTCATGAAGATTATTGAAATACTATTAGTTTTGTTTTCTTTTTTTTTAAGCAACAGACTTTTAAACCGTTGTTAATAAAGTAAAACAAGTTTCATATCTTGTGTATTTTTTGTTAAGAAAAAAATTATTGTTTTCATGATGTGTGTTCATTAAATTTTTAATTTTATTAAATTAACAAATGTAACATACTCATTTCCATGTAAAAAAATATATATACTTGCCATTTTTAATAGCTTCATAATATTCAATTCCCTAATCCATGATATTTCCATTATTTCAATTTTTCATCTAAAAATAAAATATCTCTTATCAGAAATGCAAAATACTCAACATTCAAGTCCCTATTCCCCCCCCAGAAAAAACCAAAAAGGCAATCTCAAACTCTAACTGTGCTTCTCAGCTTTTTTCAAAATTTCAGTGTGGAGAAGAATACTTAGGAAGGCTGTTTGAACACTATCCAGGGTATCCATTCTTCCACATTGTACCTTTCAGTTAAACTTTAAATTTATTTTAATTTTTACATTCATTTTTACACTCTCAACCTTGGTTATCCTGAACTATACCATAAACATCCAGGGAAGTTATTTTAAAAATTTAAATCTGGGCTTGTTACTCGGCTGCTTAAAACTCTGCATAGCTTCCCGTTACTCTTAGGATGAAAGCCAAAATCTTTACTGTGGCCTTCAAGGACTCAGTTTTATTTTGCTAGGAAGATAAGCCCACCTTCCCAGAACTGACTGGCTGGGATTCAGAACTATCAATCAATCAAGTATTGAACCCCTACTCTTTTTTTTTTTTTGTTTGTTTTTGTAGAGACAGAGTCTCACTTTACCGCCCTCGGTGGAGCGCCGTGATGTCACAGGACTCACAACAACCTCCAGCTCTTGGGCTTCCACAATTCTCTTGCCTCAGCCTCCCGAGCAGCTGGGACTACAGGCACCTGCCACAACGCCCGGCTATTTTTTTGTTGCAGTTCGGCTGGAGCTGGCTTTGAACCTGCCACCCTCGGTACTTGGGGCTGGCACCCTATTCACTGAGCCACAGGCGCCACCCTGAACCCCTACTCTTTATTGGCCAGTCACTCGAGTATGGTGTCTGAGCGCTGGTTAGAGATGCTGAGAGAATTTCAAAGCAAATACATAGGCTTTCTCCTTCAGTTTGAAAAATAACATACTTGAACAAGATTTCACTACTCTGCCAATCGGCTTATGAACTGTCACAAAATCAATAAGCAACACGCCAGACTTTGAAAATGCAAAACGAAGATAAAAACCCAAGGATAAGAGGAATAAGTCAAAATTAATTATTTGATGAATGTTAATTCAAACTGATTAAGGCTAGAAGAGAAAAAGGGGAGTAAAGAGGATCAGAAACTCTAAAACAAGTGTTCAAACTCGGTCCTGTTGCTATGCAGTCAAGGCCTATAGCTCACATCTGCTAAATCACATTTTTAAAAGTCAACTAATTACCCCATAATCATGGTTGTGAAGTTCTTCAATAAATAACTCAGATATATTCATTATATTACTGTTGATATGCTATATGACTTTTGCTCCAAAAGATTTACTTTAATCACTAGAAGAACCACATCACAAACTTCACCAGGTTCTAGGTAAGACCGCCAAGATGACTGACAATACAGGACCCTGAACATACGGGATTTTTCATAACCAAAGATCTACTTTGTGGATAACCAGGAGCAACAGGATCCTTCGATGCATCTTATATATAAACTTGTATTTAGAATAATGCAAACACCCAAATCTATATGAAATAGCCACTGAGTAATGAGACCTCAGGAAAAGTCTGGTGCATATGAAATTGATTACAGAACACCCCACAAGTTCCAGAATATTTCCAAAACTTCTTTCCATTGTCCTGAAAATTCATACCACACATGTCTCCCCTTGTATGGAATTCTAAGACTTGGGAACCAAACTGCCTGTGTGCAAATCACAGCTCTGTCACTTACCAGCTATATGACCTTGAATAAGATACTTAAACTCACGAGAGAGAGAGTTAAATTTACCTGTAAAGTGGGATAACAGAGTTCTGCTTCTGGGCATCAAACTAAGTCATATGGGACCAACCCTCCACTGACAACAATTATAAGCCCTGGATAAAATATTAGAAACAACAAAAGTGGCAAAATTATCAAAAGAAGTAAAGAGTGACTGAGAATAGGTAGAAACTAAAGGGGCACTGACATTTAGAAGATTGGGGCTTGATGAATTACACATTTTTACAACTTTTCATCTATGGAAAGGCCCCACTCAGTTCCTCACTATGGCCAGCCTCAGATGGAAACCTGTAGTCTTACTGGCTGAGAAACCAGAGAACAGAGTTCAGGGAGATGAGAGTAGCTGGAAAAAGAAGGAGGAAATCCCAAAGAGAAGACAGCAACAGAGGGAAAGCCCCGAAGTCAGCACATACAATCTGATCAAGTTGCTGGCGGATCCAACCATTAAATGCGTGTGGAGCAGACTCCAAGCAGCCCAGCTAAGAAGAAAAGAACTGAACAGAGACGTCTGCTGCTGTCTGTCATAGGAGACTAAATTGGAATTTGAGTTCTGACAAGTTCACTGCCTCCAAAAACAAACAAACAAACAAATGCTCTTTAGGGGCATAGGACAGAATGCAGAATCTCTATAAAGTGTCAATCACAATGTCCAAGATACATACTAAAATTACTAGATATGCAAAGAAACAAAAATATAACCCGTCATCAGAAGAAACTGAGCAAATGAGACCAACCATGAAATGATGCAGACAACGAAATTAGCAGACAAGGATTTAAAGTTGCCATTAGTAACTATGCTCAAAGGCATAAAAGAAATCTCAGCAAAGAGGTAGAAGCTATAAAAAGTATCAAATGGAAATTCTAGAACTAAAAAATATAATATCTGAATATCCAATATCAAAATTCCACTGGATGGACCTAGCAACACATTGTAAAAATAATAAAAATAAATATCAACGATTTTGAGGAACAGAACAATAGAAATTATCCAATTTAAAGAACAGAGAAAAAAATTTTAATGGATAGAGCCTTGGGTCAAACATATGTGTTATTTAATTCTAGAAGGACAGGAAGAAAATAGGCAGAAAAAAATATTTAAAGAAACAATAACCCCAATTTTATAAAATTGGTGTAAAAATACATAAGTTTACAAATTCAAAAATCTCAGCAAAACTCCAACCAGATAAATAAAAACTGAAACAAAATAAAAATCCATGCCAAGGTACAGCATATCAAACTGTTACAATTCAAAAGTAAAGACAGAATCTTGAAAGCAACCAGGGGGTAAATGGCTTATTGCATAAGGAGAAAATTGTAATACTAATTTTTCTCTCCTCTCCTCTCCCCTCCCCTCCCCTCTCCTCTCTTCTCTTCTCTTTCTTCCTTTCTTCTTTTTTTTCTTCAAAGCCTCAAGCTGTCACCCTGGGTAGAGTGCTATGGCATCACAGCTCACAGCAACCTCCAACTCCTGGGCTCAAGCTATTCTCCTGCCTCTGCCTCCCAAGTAGCTGGGACTACATACGCCCTCCACAATGCCTGGCCATTTTTTGGTTGCAGCCATCATTGTTGTTTGGCGGGCCTGGGCTGGATTTGAACCTGCCAGCTCAGGTGTATGTGGCTGGGGCCTTAGCCACTTGAGCCAGAGGCGCCGAGCCAATAATACTAATTTTTCATCAAAAGTAATAGAGACTAGAAGATAATGAATGGATTTTTTAAAGTTCAAATAGAAAAACAACTGTTAAGCTAGAATTTTATATCCAGCAAAAATATTCTTCAACAATGAAGCCCAAATAAAGACAATTTCAGAAAAACAAAACCTAAAATACTTAATCTCTAGAAGATCTGCATGACCTGAAATATTGAAGAACGTTCTCTAAGATGAAGATAAAGGACACCAGGTGGTCATTTGGATCTTAGGAAGGAATAAAGTTCACTGGAAATGGTAAATGTGTAGAAAATATTAAAAACAGACACATGTACACTTCTAAAATTGTTTAAAAGATATACAACAATTGAAATAAAAAATATAAGACTGCATTGTGGCATTTATAATGTCGTTAGATGTCATATAAAAGAAAACAATAACACAAAGGAGGGGGCAATGAATGGAAGGTTCAGTGTTTAATATGAAGCTGAACAGTGTTAACTCTAACAAAAATGGGAAAAGTTAAAAACATGGCAATTTCCAGTGCAACCACTAAAAATTACGCAGAGAGATACAATTAAAAAGCCATAAAAATTAAACTGAAATCTGTGGCAACCATGAAGGTGTCCACTTGGCTCTCCCTTCTGGAAGAAACTTGCCAACCAGCTGACAGCATCTTACTATAGTAACTTTGGGATCTATTGTGAATGAATCAAAGCTATGTCCTTCAAAGTTAGCCAATATTGAGCATGGCAGGGATACCAGCATTTGCTCATTGCTGCCCAGTGTAAAACTTGTTTACAGGCAATCTTTAGGCCAATATCCTCCATTACAGACTTTCTCAAAACTGCAGGGCAGTCTAAGGCTCTTAATACCCTCTCCTCCTTCCTTCTGTCCTCTTCACAGATGACAGGCTCCCGCTTTCTCTCTCTCTCTCTCCTCTTTAATTTTTGGTAGCATTGCACTCAATCTCTTACTCTTAAAACTCCATCTTGGCCTCAGCTGCTTAGAGAACCAAAGTAATGGAGAATTCTAAAAAATATTCAGTGAGTCCAAAACAAGGCAAAAAATTAAAACAAACAAACAAACAAAAAAAAAAAAAAAACAAGGTAGAGGAATAAAAAAGCAGATGGGACAAAAAGAAAATTGTAAAATGGCAAACCTAAATCCTATCCCATAGACAATTATAATACATTAAATGTAAATGGACTAAACACTCCAACTAAAAACAGAAATCATCACAATGGATAAAAAAGTAAAATTCATCATTTATATAACTTTTAAATATAAAGAAATATGTAGTTTGAAAATAAAAGGATGGAAAAATATTTACCATGAAAAGAGAAAGCATAAGAAAGCTGCAGAGGCTATATAAATATTCTATGAATTCTATTTTAAGGCAAAGAGTATTACTGGATATAAAGAGAGACATTTTATAATGTTAACAAGGTTAATTCATCTGAATGAAATAATAATAAATGCATATGTACCCATAACAAAATGTTAGAAAGCAAAAACTGATAGAATTTTTTAAAGAAAAAGACAAATTCATAATCACAGAGGTTTTAGTATTGTTTTCTCAATAATTATTAGAAAAACACAAAAAAATCAGTAGGGACATGTAAGACCTGAACATCACTGACAATTACAGAACACATTTTTTTCAAGTGTACATGGTGCATTTACCAAGACAGAAACATAGTATGCTCTAAATATGTCTCAATAAATTACAAAAGACTGAAATCCTAAAAAATATGTTTTCTGAACATAATTTAATTAAAAATGAAAATCAATAGCAATAATATCTAGGAAATTCAAAATATTTGGAAATTGATAACACATTTCTAAAGAACCTATGGCCACAGAAGAATTCTGGGGAGATATATAATATTTTTATCTAAATGATAATGAAAATGCAATATATCAAAATTTGGGAGGCATAGTTAAAGCAGTGCTTAGAGGAAAGTTGCAGCTTTAAATACTTATAGTAGAAAAGAAGAAAGGTATAAAAGCAAGGACCTAAGGTTCCATCTTTAGAAGCTAGAAAAAAAAAAAAAAAAAGAGTAAATTAAATCCAAAGTAAGTAGAGGGAAGGAATAATACTTTTTTACAAAGATCAGAAATCAATAAAATTGAAAACAGAAAACCAACAGGAAAATTAAGAAAATCAAAAGTCAATTCTTTGAAAAATCAACAAAAATCGACAAATTCCTAATTAGATTGATCAAGAAAAAAAATTTTTTTTAAAGAGGGAATACAAATTACCAGTATCAGGAATGAAAACTCTAATAAACAACTCTAAGTTAATAAATTTGAATGCTTACATAAAAAGACAAATTTCTTGAAGAATGTGATTTACTGAAATTGACATGAGATGAAATGAAAGATCTTAACAGCTCCAAATCTTGAATGTGTTATCAAAATCCTTTTCACAAAGAAAACCCCACTACAAATGGTTTCATGATAAATTGTATCAAACATTTAACAAAAAAAATTAAGTTTTATACCATGTCAGAAAATAGAGCAGGATGGAATTCTAACTCATTTTATGAAGCCAGCATAACCCTGATACCAAAATCTGACAAAAACGCTATATGAAAAAATATAATACTATAGGTCAATATCTATGAACATAGACACAAATATCCTTACCAAATATTAGCAAATGAAAGTTAGAATATATAAAAACGAACAATTATCCTTTTTATATAATGACCAAGTTGAGTGTATCTCAGGGATATAGTGTAACACATTTGTAACACTTAAAAACCAACCAGTGTATTTTATCATATTACCAATATTTACCATGTTGCCTAGTAGATGTTATTATTAATACATTCAAAGAAAGTATTTGAGAACATTTAGTGCCAATTTCTGATTTTAAAAAACTCCCAGAAAATTAAAAATAAAAGGTCATTTCCTCAATCTACAATTAAAAATTATATTTAGTGATGAAACGGTGACTAGTGTTCCCTACAGTCAGTGACAAGGAAAGGATGTCTGCTCTAACTACTTCTATTCACCCTTGCACTGGCCATCCTAGCCTGTGTAATAAGATAGGAAAAAATAAATAAATGGCATAAAGATTAGAAAGGAACAAATAGGCTCTGCTCCTGTAGCTCAAGTGGCTAATGTGCCAGCCACATACACCAGAGCTGGTGGGTTCAAATCCAGCCTGGGCCTGCCAAACAACAATGACAACTACAACCAAAAAACAGCCAGGCATTGTGGCAGGTGCCTGTAGTCCCAGCTACTTGGGAGGTTGAGGTAAGAGAATGGCCTGAGCCCAGGAGTTGGAGGTTGCTGTGAGCTGTGATGCCATGGCACTCTACCCAGGGTGACCGCTTGAGGCTCTGTGTCAAAAAATAAATAAATAAAAGAAAGGAAGAAATAAGAGTCTCGTCATTTACTGACCGCATGATTGTTCATATAAAAGAATCACAAGGAATCTAAAGTGGGGTAAGAAGAATGCCTATCTCATATAACTGTTGTAAGGACTAAATGAGTTTAAATTTGAAATGGGCTTAAAACTGTGCCTGACACAGTAAGCAATATATACATGTAAATGTTAAACCAAGTCAAAAAATACAACTAAATATAGAATTTGAGAAGGGTTATTGACAATTCATCAATATAGCTAAGAGAAGACTATATTAAGAAACAAGGTTATCTTCATTCTGGGACTCAGGTTATGAAAAAGTTCATGGGGAGGCAGCGCCTGTGGCTCGGTGAGTAGGGCACAGGCCCTATATACCAAGCGTGGCAGGTTCAAACCCGGCCAAACTGCAATAAAAAAAATAGCCGGGTTTTGTGTCGGGCGCCCATAGTCCCAGCTACTCAGGAGGCTGAGGCAAGAGAATCGCCTAAGCCCAAGAGCTGGAGGTTGCTGTGAGCTGTGACACCATAGCACTCTACCAAGGGTGACAAAGTGAGACTCTGTCTCTAAAAAAAAAAAAAAAAGAAAAGAAAAAGTTTAGGGCAAGTAACACTGAGATGCCTAGAGAATGACCAGTCCTCACTGACATTCCTAAAATATTAATAGAAAGGTGAAGTGTGTCACAATGTGACATGGTCTACAGAGTTACTGGTTTTTTTTTATATGATCTAGTAATCTATGTAGTTCAACAAACAAATTCATTACTTTTTTAAACGAGCATATGCCTTGCTGTGATCTCTAAGTACTTATGCAGAATAGTAAGAGAAAGACATTTAAGTAGAAAAAGCAGTTTGCATAATCATATTTATAGTATAAGTAAAATTTTAAGGAAAAAAAGATGTTCATACATAATACTCACATTGCTATGTAGATAGAGAACTGTCTGGAAGCACAAATAAAAGTGCTACAGCAGATAGCTCTAGACAGCGGGAGTGGAGATATTTTACTTTACATATTTTGCATCCTGTTTGAATTTTAATAATACATTAATATTTTTGCTTTGTAATTAAAAATAAAGAAAACTCCTTACTAATACAAAAAAAATCAACATTTAAGTTACAATGTTTAGTCTTTTTTCTCAGTCAAATAAGATTAAAGAAATTCTTTCGTGTTTCTTAAATAAAGGTAGAGTTTTATTAAAGACATCAAGATCATATTCCGGATGCTTTTACCTCTAAGATCCTGTCCAGCAGCCCCATCACCTTCTACCCCAAGAATAGAAATGGGGAGAAGAAAACATAGGTCAGGTCAAGTCACAGGTTCAGTCCATCATCAGTTTCCACAGCCTCATCAGAATTGAGTGCTCTACGATTATCCACAAGCCTGTCTGCTTAGCGCCAACTCATGCCTCTGACTGCACCATGACTCCAGGAACTGTTTCTCCAACTCATGGAGACCAGAGGAGGGGCATATGGATCAGAGACAGTCCATTGCCACTGGAAGCACAGAATTTTAGATGAGGTGCAATTCATCCATAAACAACCACTTTACAGGTAAGGAAACTGAGGTCCAGAGAAGTTAAGCAACTTGCCCCAGGTCACAGAGTTATTAAGATAAAAGCAAGTCTCTTGAACGTCGGGATAGTGTCTTTTCTGTTAGGAATGAGGGAGGACTGAGGAATATCCCTATAATGCCCGACCAGGGGCTGTGTCTTCCTGCGCAGAGACAGTATGTTAGGGTGGATGCTTAACAAGGCACTGAAGGAAGCAATCTTCCTGCCTTTCTCATAGGACCCTAAATTGTATTCCAAACATCAAAAACTGACCCTGTTATGCTTTTACTTTCATTACCAATATTCCATAAAATGCATATACACTTTCTCTACAAAAAAAAAAATAATAATCCTTAGTATAAAAGAGAGAATTCTCCCTGTTGGTGATACTGTCTTGTGACTCCCTGATCCACAGATACTTTCAGTATATACTAACACTAATGAAGGACTCTCACGAGAACGTTTTCCATGTTTTTGTTTACGGGCAGTAAGAAACCTAGAGATATCTGAGCTAATGGAATGTATTCTATTATGTCCTATCATTTTGTGTTTTATAGTAGGAACTATAAATTAGTTTGTAAAATTTAGGGGTTAAACCAATGATTAGGCTTTGGAATTACTTTAAAGCAATAAATCCAGACTAAGTGAATCAACTTATCCTGCAAACTAGTCCAGAACCGTCAAGAAATCCCTCACTCCTCTCTACTAAAAAAAAAAAAAGAAGAAGAAGAAAAGAAACGCTTCCAAAAAAGTCAAAATAACACTTCCAAAGATCATGAGCTAAACCCATACATAAAACCTAAAATAATTGTTATCCAAATATAAAATCATTCCTCCCCATTTATCAGTATGCTTTCTAAAGCCTTCTACTATAGATGGTTATTTATTAACACTGATTAATGTTTATAATACACTCAGAATAATAAAATAGCTACCTTTAGTCAATATCACATTTTCACTAATTCAGATAACTCTTCCAACATATCGTAAGCTCTTCTAATGCATTAGCAACATGATTCAATTACATACACCTTTGAGTTTCCAGGAAGAGATCTCAGGGTGAACGCTAGGCACCTTCAATATGACAAGCTGACGGGGTGCCCAGGTGGCAGGCCCTGGCTGGACCTCCCTCCCCCAGACACCTCATTGCTAATGATTTTTCAACACTGAAGCTTTTTAAAACTTTGATCTTTTGTGAAAACTCAGTAGGATAAAAAAAAAAAAAAAAAAATCCTTCCAGCTGAACAAACAAGACTAGGGCGGAAAGACCATCCCTTAGCATTTGCCCTGACTCCACCCCAGTGTTTCATTAAAGTGGTGTCTTTCCAAATATGCAAATGACACGGTAATACTCTGAACAAACAAATGAATTATGTGAGCCTATATAGGCAATTTACTCAAGGTAATTAAGAATGCTAAATCAAACAAATTATCATTTTAAATGGCAAGTAAGTTTTAATTAAACTTGATTTCTATACCAAAAATGAAACTACTAACTCAACAGAAGGGATTTAATGTGGATTAAAACGCAAAGCAACAGAAAGGGGGAATAAAGAAAATATACCCTGAGTTTTGATTCAGTGTCACTACATTTTCATTGGACACTGACTCAAAGAGAAGCACTCTGTGAGTGAATTTAGAGTTTATAGAATGCATCTGGGCTGCCTCAAGCATGAGTACAATTTTAAATGGTGAAGATGTTCATCAATAATAAAATCAACCCAAACCCAAGGTAATTTTTAACTAGTGTCTTGATCTTTGTCTACCATTAAGAAAGGAACTCCAGCAAGCCCTTGCCCACCCCGGGCATGGAAAGTCCTTCTGTGAGGGCTGGGGGGATGCAGAGTCGTATGATGGCCACCACCCCTGAAATAAATGTGTATGATGAACCAACCCATGGGACCTGATCAGTAACCATCGAAGTAAACAGGCCCATGGAAAGAGAAAAATCCTCAGTTGTCCCAGAATTGACAAGGCTAAAACACGGTCCTATTTTTAAAGTAGATCACACGTATGTATTTAGACCTACAAAATACATAATCTTAAAAATAATTATAGTCTCTTCAAAGTTTCAAGTAATCTCTGAAGCTAGTGTGTCCCTGTCTCCAATCATTTTAATTTCTTGTCCCAGTAGTTTGATCACTCTGATTAGAACCCAGCCTCCTGCACTGGCAACTAATGAAGCCCTCAGAGAACCACCTGCTTTCTTCCCCCCATGAAGCACCTTGCCTGGTTCAGCCTCCTGAGTCTTCCCACTTCCTCCTTCAGCTCAGTGTTCCACAGGAACACACACGCTGTGTCCTGTCCCCTTCACTCCTGGCTGTCTGGTCAGACAAGATGACCAAGGGCAGGAACCTAGGAGGAGGCTGAAAGCAAGAGGCCAGAAGGAGGCAGGATGGAGAGGGAGGGGCCTGAGCACAGGCTGGAGAGTCTGTGCCAAGTCACCCCCTCTGGCATCTGGGTCTAGTCACCCTGCCATGCAAGACCATTTTCAAATTGTTCTCTAAATAGTCTGCCCTCAGGATGACCCTAGGAACACTAGTAAGATGTTTGTGGTAGGGCTAGGGAGCCTGTGTCAAGGCTGTGTTCTAAGGAGCAGGGAGAACTTCAGACAGCTGCATTTTCTCTTCCGTACTCACGCTGCTCTCTGAAGAGGTAACCCAGCCACTGCTAACTCTGGAACTAGAGAAGGAATAAGCAGGTCGAGAACTCAAGAGGCTGGGAGAAGCCAGTGTGTCCTCAGTCATTCTGTCTGCTCCTGATTTTTGCCAGACTGGGATTCACCCATCCACTCATTCACCAGCTTACATTGGGCACCTTCCACCTGCCAGGCACTGTACCACACTCAGCATATGAAGAGACCCCACTCTGCCTTCAAGGCGTTCACATTCCAGGGGCAGGAGAAGATGCAAACAAGAGCTAGTCCCAGCAGGAGGTGTCTGCTCCCTGAGCCCCCAGCACAGGGGATGGGCTTGGTGTGAGCATGGCTTTGTCTTCCCCTTGAGAGCAGAAATCCCAAGAGTGCAGGACCATATCCCCCATGTCTCATACATACACTGCAAGGGCTCAGCACACATGTGCTGAATAAATGAATGATATAAGCATTCAGATATGCCCCTGGGGTTTTGGGGGCACAAACTCTGGGAGGGGGAGGAGGATCATAGGGGTCACCTAATGACCCAACCCTCCAGAATTTATGAACAAGAAACTTATTTTCTTTTTTTTATATAGAGTCTCTCTTTGTCACCCCTGGTAGGGTGCTGTGGCATCATAGCTCACAACAATTCTCTTGCCTCAGCCTCCCAAGTAGCTAGGACTACAGGTGCCCGCCACAATGCCCAGCTATTTTTAGAGACGAGGTCTCGCTCTTGCTCAGGCTGGTCTCAAACCAAGGAGCTCAGGCAATCCACCCACCTTGGCCTCCCAGAGTGCTACGATTACAGGCATGAGCCCCTGAGCCTGGCCTTAAACGTCTCTTAAAATGTTTGCTGGTGAATATGGACAAAATTTCTCTTAAAATATTTGTTGGTGAATGTGGATAAAATCTGGTATATCCATTCAGTGGAATGCTACTCAGTGATTTAAAAAGAACTACATATACATTCTACCTTAGGGGTGAATTTCAAAAACACTGTGCTGGGTGAAAGGAGCCAGCTGCAGAGATTACACATCATATGTCTTCATTTACATAAAATGTTCAGAAAAGACAAATTCATATAGACAGAAAGTAGATCCATGATTGCTTGAGGGCTGAGGGTGGAACCAAATTAACCATAAAGGGGCATGAGAGATCTGATTGGAAAGACAAAAAACTGTTCTAAAACTGGATTGAGGGAGCGGTTGTACCACCTAGTAAAGATACTGAAAATCATTAAACAACACTTGAAATGGGTGAATTTTATGATATATAAAATATACCTCAATAAAGTTGTTTGTAAGGGTTTGCAAAGAGAGTCGTAGGTTACAGGGTTGCCCCCAGGCTGCTATGAGGGGGATTTACTATGTGGTTGAAAAAAACAAAGACAGAAGCCCATAGTTGAAAAGACCCTGTATCTCCTACTTCCCAGCCCCAATGTTTCCTAACTCCCCTCAGTGACCACACTGTAATGCCTACTTGTAGATAGAAAGCAGAGGAGTGGTTGCTAGGGGCAGGCGGGAGTGACTGTTTAATGGACAATTTCCTTACAGGGTGATGAGAAAGTTCTGGAACTAGACAGTGGCAGTGGTTGCACAAATGTACCTGATGCCACTAAATTGTTAAGATGGTACAAATCTCACGTCATGTAGACCTTACCACGATTTTTTGTTAAAAGTCTACTTTTAACAGAAATAGGTCACGTTTCAGGAACATTTTCATATTTCCTTTCCTTCTGCCAAACCCATTCCCCAGTACCACAGAGGGGCCGACTGCTGCCCCAGCTCCATCATGTCAGGATATCTTAGCCTAGGTGACAGCCCAGCTTTAAGCAATTTGTTTGTTGCACTCTGTCACCTTTCCCCGGGTTGGCAAACACTAGGCACTAATTAAATTTTAAAAAAAAATCTGGGCTTGGTTTGCATTTTAATCCTGCCCACTTGAAACTGGCAGGCATCATGCAAAACAGCACACACAGGGATGTTCCCTTAGCTGTCAGGCCATCTCATTAGGTTTTGCTGGCACAGCTTCCTGGCTCCCTGAAAGTGTGAGAGCTGAGGCTCCTCTTGTAATGTAGTTTGCATTGGCATACCATGAAACCCTTGTTGCTCAGGCAGAAATACTAGGGTCCACGAAGCTCAAGGACTCCCCCTTCCCATATGACCTAACGAAGCTCCATCTTGGCCTGGAATCGCTTCCACATTTCCCTATTGCAAATGCCCTAGGTCACCATTACCAGTGACAATTCCCAGAGCACTTGTTTTTGCTAATACTATTGGTAAGAATATTCCTATAAGACCATCTGTAAGGTTGGTGACAATTTTCATTCCTTCTTTCCAATAATAAGACAAGTTGAAGAAGGATTTAGTAAGTCGCCCAAGGATGCCAATTTACTTAGGGCTCCAACCGGGGTCTGAACGTGCTCAGCATACATACATTCGCTTGATGGTGCAGAGAAAAAGGAAGGATTATCAGCTATATAATTATTTTCTACCTCAAAGAGGAAGCTACTGATACTTTCATTTTGGGGTGGCTTAAAATATGTCTGATCGTGAATGAACTTAAAACAAAAAGAGAGCCCTCAGGTTTCCATTTGTGAAATAAAATTTGTAGAGCAAGTACTGAACGTCAAATGTCTCAGAGAACTCCTCTGAGGAAATGCTTCTTTAATGCCAGCCAAAAATCACAGGGACACACTGTGGCTGAATTTTTTAATTGTGTTTTTTTAGAAGCTGGATCATTTTTTGACCATTAAAGACAATCACAGCCAAGCCTAACAATAAAAGTAATTGAATCTCATGCTTGAGAGCGTACAGCTGATTCATGATGGGGTGCAGGAGAGGAAGGAGGCAAATGAGAGGGGGAAAGAAGTCCAGAAATAATTTTCTGTCCATGAAAAGCAGAGGCTGCCTTCGTAGGAGAGAAGCCCAAGATGGAAGTGTGTCTTTATTTCCTGAGTCCCTCACTTTCCAGGGCCCTTTCTCCCATGCGGCACCTGAAAACCATCAGAGGCCTGAGTGCCTTACCCAGCCTCTGCCCCCGGTCTCCTAGATCCAGGTGGGGACACTGAGATGAGGTTTCCAAGAAACGAGGGGGAGACCCGCCCATTCTGCCCTGGGGAAACTGTGCCTACAAGCCTGGGCACTGTCAAAGCCCACAGACCTACCTGGAAGTGGGTGTGGATCGACCCACAAAATACAGCCTAACTTGGAGAATTTATATAGTAATAGCATTCAACCACAAAGATTAAGCTTCTCCATAGGTGAAGCAAACACCACTGTCTCTGCCTTCGAAGGATTTACAATTTAATGGCAAAAATACCAGCACCTATCAGAGGTAAGAGAGCCAACCACTTGGTGTCAGGTAAAGGTCTACTCCAGCAAGCATTTCATGTGTCATGTGTACAGCTTTTACAATTGAGTTGGTGCTCACAGAGAAGGTCTTTACAGATTGGCCTTCACAGACAAGAGAGCCTGGTATAGGTCCTGGGTAAACACTTAATTTTCTGAGTGTCAGTATTCTCATCTATATAATGGGCATTCCGGTCCAGAATTCAAAATCACATACATAAAATTTCTGCAATGAAATATACAAAAACTCACATAAGTGGGCAGAGACTATAAATAGCCTTCTGTTTATTCAATACCCATTCAGGTCTGGTTTTGCTGACAAAAGAGTTCACACTTTTGATTTTGAAAATTGTTTGGGTTTCAGAATTGTAGACAAGAGATTCTGAGACTTGTAGTAATATCTCAAAGGACTACTCTGAAAATAAAACCATCATACAATCCTACTTTGAAAAAAAATCTTCATTTATAAATGTACTTAAATCGATTATATCCTTTATCTGTGCAGAACTCACTACAGGAGCTCAGAAATCACTAATTATCCAAGTGTGTGTACACATGGATTTGTCCCTGGCAGATACTGCTGGAAAACTTCTACCAATCTCTTTAGTAATAGAACCTGTATTTTTATTTAGCTCAAAATAGTGACATTACTGCTGTCTTATTCTTCCTATCTAAGTATTTTCAACATTGGATATTCCCTGGCAATGTCTCATTCCTGTTACTTTGCTTCAATTTCTACTTTTCCCCCTGTGTAAGGCCTTATCATGGCACATCTAGATTACTGTAATAAATTCCCAGTTCATGGTACTCCCTCCAACTTCCCTTCAAATGATCTACACTCCATAGCCAGATCATTCTAGTTCATGATCCCTGGGATTACGTCAAAAACTCTAAAAGCCTGGCCAGTGTCAGCAGGACCAAATCCAGATCCTGTAGTTTAGACTCCTACCCGTTTTCCCAGGCTCCCATCTACAAATTCTCTGCTCCACCCAGACTGATTCTCCAAATACCTTTAACTTGATCACATCTGTAACCTTACTCCTCTCAGTCCATGGCCTGTGAGGCAGGCTGTGTTTTCCCACAACAATATCTCCCATCCCGCGAGTTCTTCCTACAATGTGACTGAAGGTATTAAAACTGAGCCCTATGTTCCCTCCCCAGTGATCTGAATGCATCCGTGACTATGATGAAAGTGGCAATGAATGACTTCCAAGGCAGGTCATAAAACTGAAAGTGCCTCTGCCTGGTTCTCTTGGGACCCTATCTCCAGTTACCAAGCTTCTGTGCCAGGAGAAGGCCGAGTAGCCACATGGGAAGGCCACAGAGAGGTGCTCTGGTCCACAGTGACAGCTAATGTCAGCATCAGTTGACGGACGTGCCAGGAGCAAGCCTTCAGCAGATCACCAGCCTCTCTGAGTTGTCCCCAAACAGAAGCAAGCTATTCTCCCTCTCAACTCTGTACCCTTTCCAAATTGCAGATCCGTGAGAAAATAAAGGACTGTTGTTGCTTTAAGGAACTACAGTTGGGATGGTTTGTTGTGTAACAACAGACAACTATAATAGACTAAAATACTCTCCTCTTTTTGGCCCTCACAAACCCTACCTACCTTTCAGAGCCTAGAAAAGATCCTCACACCTCCTTCCTGAAGCTCACCTAAAAATAATGTCTGTCTCTTTCTCTAGCTTGAAGCCTGAAGAGTGCCCAATAAAGACATACCATTTACTGTGTGTTAATATCATCTTGTCTTCCAATGGAACCAAAACCTCCCTGAGAGAAAACAGCAGGCCCTTGTCCTTTTGGTAACCCTTTCCCCAACATGTCTCAGAATATCTTACACGTAACACATGGTCTATATATACTTCCTGGGTAACTAATTTTCCAACCTCCAGAATAAAATGCACATAGTAGATACTGAATAAGTGATACAGAGTATGACCAGTGTTTCATACCAATGAAAATAATAAGAGAATGAGGATCAGTAAAAATAGTTTTTCAATGGAGGATCAGGTAGTAGGAAATTCAAACTTTTCAAGTTTCTAAGCTGCCTTTATATTGAGCAAAGCAGATACTTTTTAAATTACCAGTTTGTGTTTGCATGCACGTGTGCGTGTGTGTGTTCAGCCAACATGTGGATTTAGATATCTGCTTTGGGAATTGTTCCCTCGTTAATAATTAAATCCTAAATGGGCATTTTGAGAAGTGGCAGTAACTATCCACATTCTGCAATCTTGTAATTACCCAAGTGTAATTAGAATATGGGAGGTTTAGAAATAGGCAGAGTGTTTCTTGTCAAATACCATCTGTATCAGGACTTGTTAAAGTGGGGGTCGTGCTGGTCGCCACTGGAAAAGCTTCATGGAGTTCGTGCCCTAAATTATATCCAAAATGTTGTGTATATGTGCATTTTTCCAAGGAGATAGTCTGTAGCTTTCATCAGAATCTCAAAACAGTTTTGGAAACCATGTTAATTCAAGGCTTTATCTTATTGCACTTGTTTTTAATTCCCCTTTCAGAGATTATATCACAGAGTCAGCCCTGGGCCAGCAAGAGGGAGGCCAAGGCTTCCCTTGCTGTGGCAGTGCCAGCATCTGGCCTTGGGAAACCCTCATAGGGTATCTAGACCTGCCTCTGGCCCTGTAGAAACTGTAAAGAGAGAGATGCACTGAGTGATCTCTACGACCCCTGTGGCTACCGAGATGTCTCAAGACAGTTTCCCTAAAGCACCTGCAAGGGAGAAGAGGGCCACCTCACCTGGAGCTTTCCCATCAGATTTTCTTTCCTATAAAAGAACACTGATATTCATCTCAGTTAAAATCTAGACCTTATTCATCATTATTAACTTAATCAAATTAACTGGGTGCTCACTATGTGAGAGTCACCAATTAAGAACTTTTCATTCAGCCCTCTAAGACTTGGCCTTTCCCGAGTAGCTCACCCCAACACTGCACATAATTCTGGCAGGTAGAGTGGAGAGTGAGAGTATCAAAAGCTAAGAGAATAGCACAGAGGACCAAAGAGCAAGCAGTTCGTCCCGCACGTAGTACATGGGTTGTGCAGATGTTTCAGTGGAAACGGAGTACTCTGGTGATAGCCAGGAGGACTCACTGATCTGTCCTGTTAGCCCACGCGCTTCTATGCCCACCAGCATCGCATGATCAGTGAAGAGAATAGCTTTCCTTCCTAGACAAAAATCTTTAAAGATACGTAAGAAGCTGCACTCTGGCCCCAGAACCTCTAAACCAGATCTCATAGGAATAGAGAGCCATAAACCAACAAAAAGCAAGCCAACACAGATGCTTAATGGAAGAGAAGCCACAGAAGTAATTTTGACCCAAGGACAATCTGACCATAATTCTCCACGTGCTCAAAGGTTTCAATGGAGGAAGTATGATTTTATGAACGCTTTGAATTAGAGATGAAACACAAGACAAAGTACCAAAGAGAAAAGAGGCTTTCAGCACTTAAGAGGAAGGAAACTACGACATTGATCATTTCATGATTTCTTGATCCATTCACGTTCCTCTTAATGTTAGCATTAAAGTTAGTAGCTTTCATACTGATACTCAACCTTTCATATGTATATGACTTACCTCTGGAATTAGTCACTTTCTTGGGGCCCAGTGCCCTTGTGTTTTCTGTATCTCATTTGCATAATGAAGCATTTCTACTAAATATTCAATAAATATTCCATGAATAAATAAGGGGTAGCGCTTCTCCCTAGGTGATAAAGCCAATGACCTGGCTTTATAAGAAGGCTGAATGCTTTGTTCCAACTCACTATAATTAATATCCACAATGTATTTCTTTCATTCAAAGTAAAATGCAAGTGCAGAGCCTCGAGTGTTGCCGTTCATGTGTGGGCAGGGGGCCTGGAGAAGTCACCAGGAGAAGGCTGCTCCCTATTGGGTGCATGCGGATGAAGGGAAACATTGGGAGACAATCGTATTTACTGCCCACACTTAGAAACTGGGCCTAAGTTAATTTATATCTCTTCAGTAAATAAATGCATTAAATAATAGCATATGGTACAAAGTAAACAGTTTTGGCTTTTTCTAACACGTTTCATGCAACTTTTCTTCCCATCCCCTCCTCTGACTCTGTGTTTGGTATATCATGGGGATGCAACACCACTTTTTTTTTTTTTTTTTTTTTTGAAAGACAGAGTCTTACTTTGTCGCCCTCGGTAGAGTGCTGTGACATCACGGCTCACAGCAACCTCCAACTCCTGGACTTAGGTGATTCTCTTGCCTCAGCCTCCCGAGTAGCTGGGGCCACAACGCCCGGCTTTTTTTGGTTGCAGTTTGGCTGGGGCTGGGTTTGAACCTACCACCCTTGGTACATGGGACTGGCTCCCTACTCACTGAGCCACAGGCGCTGCCCACCACTTTTTAGATAAATTTGCACACATGTGAGCAAAATGCTGAGAGCAGAGAAAGTATTTGGAGTATACATTATCTTTAAATTATATCAAAAATGTATGAATAAATCTTATAGAATCACCTTTATGAAATCTTACAATAATTTTTTAAAAAAGTATCTATATGGCAAAAAGGAGCTAAAAATTGAACTCACCACCAGCACACTTAGAAAGTTCTTAATTTTATTTAAGATATTAACTTTAAGCCATGGCTTAGCTTTCCTCGGACAAAGATGTCTCTGGATTCTTCTTTCCCTTTGGTCATAAATCAAATATCCAAAAGCCAGCTTGTACAATATTAGCTCACTTTATTTTCTTTAAGTCAATCAGTTTAGTATGGAAATAAAGTTGGGAAACGGTGGCTTACCTTTCACCTGATTACCCATTGCATTTAGACTGTCTGATCATTCTGGTATGACAGCCCATTACCATGACTTTGATCTTCCTATGAGATTGAAATGGGGAAGTTATTTTTGAGAAAGATATTCTTTCTCACATCATGGCATGCACAGGGAAATAAACATATTTTAAGTTTTAGGAAATCAAAGAGAAGACAATCTTCTGGCCCTAGACAAGCTACTTCTTTTAGGAAATGATATGTAATAGGATGAGGGGCTAAAATAAGAACAGTAGTCTTCCTGTGTGGGAGGAAGAATCTCTTGATTTTTTATCTCAGGGTCTTACAAGAAGTATGACCAACACAGTAAGCACTTGCACTTCATGTTTGTCAAGTTTAACTCAATGTTATAGACTCTAATTTTTCATAACTGTTGGTGAGAGTGGAATACTACACTACTACACTATTTGGGGGCTGTTGCTCTCCATGAAAATACAAGTTTTTTCCTCAAATATATTCCATAAAAGGGAGTTAAAACTGGGGGTTGGTTTGTTTACTTGTTTTTTGGTTTGGTTTGTTGATTGACTGGTTTATTGATACTGCTTGATCACAGGATGGTGAGAAAGAGAAACAGTGTGGTACAAATCATGAGTACTGAAGTCAGGCAGGGTTAATTAAAATCCTAACTCCATTTACTAGCCATATGACTCTAGGCAAGTTCCTTAATCCCATCAAGTCTCAGTATTCTTACTCATAAAATGGGATAATAATCTCAGTGACCAGGATTATTGGGAGTATTAGATAAAATAATATATCTAAAATATCTACTTAGCATAATGACAAGCCCATGGCAAGCATTAGTGGACACCTATTTTTATGTTTATTATTAACTCATAAAGTCATACTTGGGATTCAACAAAATTTACACACACACTCCCTCACATGGTTCCTGACATACGTAGTGATAAATGCTAATACACAGTACGAGCCACGTTTCAATGTGCTATGTGTGATAGCACATACATAGGGCCATCTCAGGCATATAACAAACACTGCAGGAATCTCTCACTCTGAATAAGCTCTAAAAATGCTTCTCAATTGCCAGAAATCACAAGAAATAGGAATAATCACCAGAATTCAGATTTGCAATGAGAATTCTGGTAAACATGACCACTCTGATGGAGCTCTTCAGATTGTCTAAAGCACTAAATGACAACGTAGAAGATGCTAGCCACAAGCTATTTCCAGCCCTTCTCGCGTTTCCTGGCTTTACCTGCATGGGATGTGTGCTGAAAGCAGATTTGTCATACATGCCATCCAAATAATTACAGCCTGACTGGTCCCCTGTGTCCCCGCCTCAAGTCTCTTCACATGAGTCATCATTCAGCTGAGAAGCAGGAAATGCTCCATTTGGGGGAGGAAGTCTAAAGGACGCCACGCCTCAGGAAGATGCCCTTCTTACCGAAACAGTGCTATTATTCGCATCTACTGGGCAACACCCAGAGCCTGTTTTATCACACCAGCAGATAGGAAGATCAGCACCGGAAGGGTCCTCCAGCAGTTTTGAGACAACATGCAGCCCAAGAGCTACAACCAACAGCCTGTTCCACTGACCCCCTACCCAGCTGACTGCTGGTCATGCCTGAACACCAAACCTTTGACCTTTTAGCTCCTTCCTGTGTCTATTGCCACTGATGTGTGGAGCCAGAAGTGTTCTGCACACATTCATACACACATGAAGTCCAATATGTTGAGAAGTTTGGGGTGCTCAAAGGAAGCTGTCGTGAAGATCTTTGGTGCCAAGACTATTTGGTATTTTCTAAAATATACCTAAATTGACACCAACAGGTGACATCTTTTATGGAGTGAAGAGTACATTTTCATTTAATTGAGTCAGGAGTTACCCCACCTACTTCCGTTTGGAAGGTCTGGAGCGGTCAGATGTATCACCTTCATTCAAAGTCAGGGAAAAAAATCAGGAAGAGATTGAAAGAAATATCTCATCTGCCCCTTAGCCCAACACCCCCATTCTAATGCAGAGATATTAGGGAATGGTGGGCTGGCTAGCTCAGGTCTTTCAACATCTCAATCTCCCACTAACACTGAGAATTTGATTTCTGAATTGAAATGGATAAAGGTTAAAAAAAAAAAAAAGAAAAGAAAAGAAAATGGATAAAGGTTAAGAGATTTTTAATAAAAAGTTTTACATTTCTAAACTTGACTGTTTTTTAGTGACTTATAATTTTATCTTTATTTAAATTTGGAACAAAGCTAAGAAATTTTATAATCATAAATATTAAGAATGCTTCTAATGATTTACATTTCTAAAACATGTTTATGTTCGTTATCATTTCATTTAGTGAAATTCTTTCACTCAGTATTCATCCATGTGCTAGACAGTCCATACGTGCCAGCTATGTTTTCTTATTTCATTTCATAGGTGAGAAAATGGTAAGCTTCAAGTCCAATAGTATGCCGAGGTAAAATCTCATTTTGACACAAATCTGTCTCACCTAGGCCATCTACTTTCCACTATTGAAAGTGTCCCCTCTATTATGGAACTTGCATATGATTAGATGTGTATACAATTTGGTGAAAAATTTAGACATAATGGGGGTTTTGTGTTTGTTTGAAGACAAAGTGTTCCTCTATAGCCAAGGCTAGAGTGCTGTGGCCTCAGCCTAGCTCACAGTAACCTCAACTCCTGGGCTTAAGTAATCTCCCTGCCTCAGCCTCCCGAGTTGGAGCTGGGATTACTGCCAGCTGGCACCTGCCTCAATGAGCAGCTAATTTTTCTATTTTTAGTACAGATGGGGTTCTCAATTTGCTCAGGCTGGTCTTGGACTCATGAGCTCAAGTGATCCTCCCCCCTCAGCCTCCCGAAGTGCTAGGATTATAGAGTGAGCCGCTGCTCTTGGCCAGAAATAATCTTTTATACAGCTCTAAATCTCTTTAACAGTACATCAGTAATCCAGATGCCTCTTATACACATCTCCTAATAGATCTGAACACAATTAAGAGCTGCAAAAGGGTCCTCTAAGCCAACAGAACGAATGTGACATCTGTTCTACACATCAGAGCTGACAGATGACAACACACTTCTTCAGGGACCATTTACTCTCACTTTAGACACCATGGTAAAAAATGTGGCCATGTCATTTCCCAACCTTTAGCAGAAAAAAGGCACCAGGGAAGGGGAAAGTGGGAAGATTCTAGGGGCAGGAATATTGACTTCGGTGGGAAAGTGAAAGATGTCTACTTGGAGCAAGGAATTAAACAGAAAAGCTTAGAATTCTGTAACATATTGGTGCCAGTTAGTGTAGGGCAGAAATTCCTGTACAGCACAGAAGCCTCAGAGGGTCCAGCCTCCTGCATAAGCTCCTGAGGATGACACAGTTACATTGCAGGAAAACAAAATGTAATACTCTACCCAAGACAAAAGGAAAGAAAGAAAACACTGTTTATGTAAACTTCTTTCAGAAATATTTTGATATATAAAGGAAGACAACTTGCCCTTTTTTGAAAACTCATCTTTTTTTTTCTTCTTTTTGAGACAGAATCTCACTATGTCGCCCTTATTAGAGTGCTATGGCGTCACAGCTCACAGCAACCTCAAACTCTTGAGCTTAAGCAATTCTCTTGCCTCAGCCTCCCAAGTAGCTGGGACTATAGGCGCCCGCAACACCACCCGGCTATTTTTTGTTGCAGCTGTCATTGTTGCTTAGCTGGTTCAAACCCGCCATCCTCAGTGTATGTGGCTGACACCATAACCACTGTGCTGTGGGTACCAAGCCTGAAAACTAATCTTTTGTAGAGCCTCTCTCATTTCTCAGAAGGTTTAAAAGTTGTTAGCTTAGAATTTCTTTTTACAAATAAACGTGTTTATGTACAAGGGGATTATTTTGTGTTGAGAGAGGTTTTAGAGCTCCTCCAGCTCTGTTCTGCTGTTCACCAGCACTGCACACCCCCACTGCAGGCACTGCACTCCCCCCTGCAGCACTGCTCTCCAGACCAAACTTTTAATTAAGAGTGGCTCGCTTCTCCCCCTTCATAATGTGCACCCCATTTAGACACTTCTTTCCATCTCCCTTCTCTGAGTTTTCTGAAGCTGCCCCTGCTATGTCCCCACATATAAATAGATGCCATTTTAATGGAACCACTGAAAGGCAATGCATTGAGCACATGGGAATGATCAAATCCAGGCAGGAAAGTGGAATTACTTCATTTCTGCAGCCAGGGTTCATTAGCTTCAACGTTGCAAAACAATTCCACTCAACCTACCTTATCCGTAAGGGAATAACAGACTGTGCACCAAACTGTCAAGTCCCTGATCTAGCCAAAAAAACGCAGCATGTGATACATACAATTTAAAAATGCATTCTTCCTCTTAGTTTCTGCCAAATAGACGAGGATGAATTATTGCCAGGAACGGCATTTTGTAGTCAACAGATCCGTAACCAGCTCACTTAGGATTAGCCTCCTAAAGTAGCATTTCCTCAGTAGCAAAAGGGTAAAAACAACATTAAATGGGTAAATCAATATAATTTCCAGGAGAGGTGGTAGACAACAAAATGACTTTATAAAAGTTTTTCTCCAATAGCAATACAGTATGTCCTCAGGGAAGTGTAACTGGGGCATAGTTCACAGGAAGAGATTAGAGGGAAAAAAATTAATGACTGAAATGTCTTGAGGAAGAAAAACATAAAGCAGCCCAGGAAATGTCTCTCCAGTCCTCAGTGCCTGGTCACAAACTCCATCTTGAACAAAAACTTGGAAAAATATTTTAATGCATAAGGCAAAAGGGGCACATTTCTTTAATTTACAAAGGCCTCTTATAATCTTATAAGGATATAAAGCAGCTATTCACAGACAAAGGAAAGTACAACTGCCAAGAAATACTTTAAAAGATGCTCACTCGCACCCATGAATAGGAAATGCAAAACAAAACAACAAAAATTTTCCAAGTTTGAAATTACCCAGGTTGACAAGCAGGTATACTCATACACTGTTGGGGGAAGTAAAAATGGGTGCAAGCTTTCTAGAATGTAATTAGAAAATATTCATCAAATTTAAAATTTTACATAATGTCCATATAATTCCATAGGTAAGAATTTACTAGAAACTCAATATATATGTATGAGAATAAACATTGCATCACTGTTTGTAAAAACAAATATACTTGTCCACCAACAGGGGAATAGATTAAATAAATTACAGTAATACCCAAACTTTGTAGCATTGTGTGGCTAATCTGTATGGATTTAGATCGAGGGATCTCTGAGATATGATAAATGGGAAAAAAGCAAGATACAGATACTGTATATACTCGAGTATAAGCCGAGTTTTTTCGGCACAAAATTTGTGCGGAGTTCGGGTTTTTCGGCACAAATTTTGTGCCGGAAAAAGCTCGGCTTATACTCAAGTATATACGGTAAAATGAATGATGTAATTCCATTTATAGAAGTATATAAGTTCAAATGTCTTAAATGTATGTATCATTTATAGTTATTGCTCATAACAAATCATCTCAAAACTTAGTAGCTTAAAACGATGATGATTTATTATTTCTCACAGTTCTGTAGGCCTCCTGGGCAGTTCTTCTGTGGGTATCACCTGGGCTCCCTCAGGTGGCTAAAGTCATCTGGGGGATTGGTTGGGGCTGGATAAACTTACTTCTCTGGGCTCTCAACTGGTGTGGCTGGAATTTCTGCAATGGACCACACAGTTTTTCATCTCAGGTGTTTTCACACAGTGCAAGAAGCACTCCCAGAGGTCAAGAGTGAAAGCTGAAGGGCCTATGTAGGCCAACATTCAAAACAGACAAATCTCTCCCATTGAATTATATGATCAGAGCATGTCCCAGTTTGGCTTCAAAAAGGAGGAAAACATACTCTACCTTTTGATTGGAAAAGTCACAAAGAAATAGTGGTTATGCTTAATCTACCTCTATATGTATCTGCGTATATCTATGTATGGACCCATCTTTTAGAACCCGAAATGTTACTGAAGAATCTCTTAAAATAATTGCCTCTGGGGAGTGGAGCTAGGAATTTGTGTAAAGAAGAAAAAGGAAGAAATTTTCTTTTTGTTTTTAGATAAAGAAAACAGTTTTATTATTGAATATTAAATCAGAACATGATATATAGTATAATCTGCTAAGAGACTTCAAAGACAGAAAACAATCTAATCTTTTGTGCAGTCAAGTAGACTCAACTCACTACACGCATGTCTTCAAGATAAACTGTAAGAAGTCCTCCAGTAAGACGTTGACGACATCGTTTGTCATACACAGTTAGTTCATCCTAAAGTCAATCTGGTAATCATTCCAGAGGGGAATCCAACTTATATCTTTCTGCAACATGGAGCAAGATGCTCCCCAAAGTTAAGGTCTTATCCCCTAGAAACTAGGGTTTAGGGATCCTATCTCCCTTCCATCCATGTCTATACTCAGAGCTGACTTCACAGGCACGAGCCCTGAGCTGCTACATGGAGCCCCACATTTAGAAGTGTCCCTCGCTTGTTTTAATGCTCTGTTGCCACCACCTTGAAATCCTTAATGATTTTATTTTTGAGCTTGTCTTCTGTAAGTAAAGTCCAACAGTGCAATGGGGTACCTTGTGTACAAGCTGAAGGGACACACACAAACATGTATGCGTCACTCCTTGTCCCATTTCACATACCATGTCCAAAATGCCCACAAGCACAAGGTTCCAGGGAACTCACAATGCAGGGGGGTTCAGTATGACTCAGAACAAGTGCATGGACAAAGTGAGCACATTACATATCCAGTGAGTCAATCTGGGTGCTGCCAGCCCCAGAAGCCACACTTTCTGTTCTCACCTGAACTTGCTTTGAATACAGAATGAGTACAATGGCCCTGGCAAAGAACTAACTCTATCCTATCCTTTCTTATCATGTTACCTCCACATATAGTTATCCCTCAATATCCATGGGGGTTGGTTCCAGGACTCCCTGTGGGTAACAAAATCCACGGATGCTCAAGTCCCTTATATAAAATGATGGTATATTTGCATATAACCTATGCACATCCTCCTGTATACTTTAAATCATCTCTAGATAACTTATAATACTTAATACAATGTAAATATTTTCTATATTATATTGTTTGGGGAATAATGACAAGGGAAAACATCTGTACATGTTCAATGTAGACACAACCATATTTTTTTCATATTCTCTATCTGCAGTTCATTAAATACACTGACACGGAACCTGTGGCTATCAAGGGCTGACCCTTTGTCAGTCACTGACACTGAAAATCATGACCCAAAGAAAAGGAAAGACAAGGCAACTCATGACCGTCACTTCATTCCGTCCTTCCTTACTCATCAGTAAGCTGAAGATGGTGTGGCAGAATGTATGTGCACTGAGAAATGAAATAAAAACAGTTGAATCGGTTTTATGCAGTTTTCTCTATGCTGGGCAGAATGAAATGTACATGTCTGCATGAGCTACTTACACCGCTGGTGATTCTGCATGCAAGTTAAACATTCTTATGCTTGCACTTGAAACTAGTTTTGCATCATAGAAAGACAAACTTTTTGGACTTTACTTAGAATAACATTAAATAGCAAATGAAGAAAAAAATGCTGAGTTGAGATAGAGAAGGCAGAAGAAAGGAAAAATCTATATATTTCAGAACCACTAACAACATTTTTTCCCACAGTTTTATTTTGCACTGAGTCCCACAAATTATATAGTCAGGCCTGTCTGTACTATTCAAATGTGTATATACACGTATGTATCTTATTTTTATATGTTAAAAAATAGGTTTCATTTTCCCTCACCCCTCTCATCACTTCACTTGATGAGGTTTATGTCACCCTCCACCTCAAATAATCATAGATCTGTTTTTCAAAAATTTTTTTTTAAAGATAAGATCCTGGCAACCAACAGACAACAAATGAAGAAACATTTTTAATAAACAAAGGCAACATTTTGTACCATTATTCCTGCTCTCTTTTCTTTAATGGGTAAACATTCTCCCTGATTTATAGTCCCGCAGCCATGGTCAGCACAATGAAATTAAGCAAGAATAATACGCCAGATTAAAAAGCCCAAACCCAATTTTATGAACTCAATTCATGACAGCTGCTCTGTCAACATAAATATTTATTCTCTCAAGGGCCATGATCGCAAGGTCACCTACACCACAAGGGATGCTACCTTGATGGGTACATATTCATATCAGCTCAGGAAATGCAGAACTGTGCAGGGGTTATTTACAGGGATAGCTCCTTGGGAAATTAATGCAAAAAGCATTTCTCTTGTTGCATTTACTAGGACAGTATCAGCATGAGAGCCCATAGCTATAATGATTAACATCTTTGTTAAACTTCTTTGTTAAGACTGAAGGAAGTAATATTTTTATATTTACCTCTTAGTCTTTTAATATTACTAACCACATATATTACTTTGAATTTTCAACAAATGCATTCATCCTTAATAACAAAAAATTAAAATTAATTATACTGAAATGACTCTTACATGCTCAGAGTTTTCTATTTGAAACATGGCAACATTTTGCAATAATATTCTCAAATTTAAAACATTAGATGATGCTGATAAGAGGTTCTTGTCAGGGTTTAGTGAAATAGTAAATCAAATGGAGTAAGTACACAAAAATGTTGGTAAGTCTGTCAGGGTTAATTTGGGTGATTGAATGTGTCTCAAAATGTCTTGCCAGATTTAGACATTTTAAAACATTTTTTCTTTTTCAAGAAGTTAAGAAGAGTTAAATGTAAGTTTTGGAAGGCTTGACCGATGACCAGTTAAAGAGATTATTCTGCACAGAATATTCTTCTGTAGTCAGAAGAAGCCCATAACAGGGATTGCTTCTGGAGAGGAAATCTGGTGGTTGGGGCAGGGGAGGGAAGCAAGGATATTTTTCATTATACACCCTGTATATATATATTTTTTAAATTGTATCAAATGCATGTATTACCTAGTCTCATTAAATTAAATAATTTCTTTAAAATAAAAAACAGAGAATTCTTGCTTTGCACGATGGGCTATGTTATCAATAATTTAAAAAAAACCATTGTCTGAAGGTGTCCAGTTAGCTTTTGTAGGTATTATTAAATATGGACAGTTTATGGAGAATATGGAGCTGAGAATACAAAACCACACACCCAGACAAAACTCCTATCATCTTAAGTGCAATCGTTTTGGAACTGGGTACAAAATGTCCAAATCAACTCAGTTCTTTAAAGAGGCAATGGACTGATAAATTAGAAATATTTATTTTTAAATGAGCTTTGGTAGAACTCATTGGTAGAACAAAAAGCATTTATTTTTTGATCCTAAGAACTTAACATTTTTTTAAAAAGATTTTTTGTCATTGTATAAAGAGTTTTGGGATATCAATGTCAAAGCTTTAAAGACTAAAGAGAAACACTTTTCTATTTTTACTATTAACATCACAGATTCTGTAAAGGTGTGTTAAATTGGAAGTTAAAATGTTTGGTGTTCTCCCACATCAAAGAGGAATATCCTAAGTAATCTAGTCTTATTTTCCTTTTGATCTGACAGAAAATGGTTCTAAATCTGTAGAGAGAGGGAGAACAGACTTCTATCAGATTAGAATGAAAGCTATGGACCCTCTTTTCAGAAAAATGTATGCACACATATGAACAATGTTAAGGGCTGAACTGGTCCATGAACTCCTGCTGGGTCATGGGCCCCAGACTGAAAGCACCTGCTGTGGATCATTCCTCTTTCCTGACCCTCTACACACAGACCTATCTGCCAATGGACTCAGGAGCTATTGGATGATTATAAGACAAAAAGCTCACATCAGGGTCTCATCTTAAATTTTTCCTAAACAAACTCACAGCTCTTTTCATTCCAAAAGTCCCCATACTGGAAACATAAACTATATTATTCAGACTAAGCTTGTAATAACATACTACTAAAGAATTAATATATATACAAAGATAAGAATGATTTCCAGCACTTAAATGGTGACAAATAAAATTCATCTATGGTCATAAGCTATTTATTATTCGCATAAAGAGACTCACCATACAAATGTAAAACCCAAACGACCATGGCAATTTTAAATCAGCTCTGACCTTGAGACAGATCACATCATGGATCCCTCAGATAGGATGCTCCCAGGAACTCACCTCCCTGCCATCTGAGGTCAGAGAAGATTCCCCCAAGTGCTGGGGTTACACAGACATGGAAAGTGGGACATGGAGTGTTCATGCCTCTGTGACCCAAGGACCCAGGCCTGACAGTTGCATTGAACTCTTCCTCATTGAAAGTGAGGGACACCAACCAAGGCCTGCAGGATTCCACATCTGGGAGAAACCAAATGGAGCCCTTGAGTGTGTCTACAATAGTCTTTAGACCCCTCTGGGTCAGTTCTGAAGCAACATATGTCCTCTTGCTCCAGGTGCCCTCAGCCCAAGACCTTGCAGCCCCAGGTCTCTTGGGCTATCTCGGGGCGGCCACAGCTCTGGGGCTGCATCTCTCCTGAATCTCAGCAATCACAGAAGCTGTGCTTCTAGATCCACTTCCATCCCCCAACCTAATCTCAGTTCCAATATCAGCCTACTTTTCTTAGAGTCATGTTTGTTTTTGAATGTCTGGATCCTCATCTCCCCAGGAGGAAACTCAGCCTTTCCTTCACAGACAGATCTGATTTTAAAAATAAATTGCTGGGAAGTAACACAGATGTGGACAGGCTGCCACCATTCCTTCCTGATGCTATTCCCCTGATTTGGAGAGAAGAGACAGCATTGGGGCTGGGTCTTGTGGTGGTGGGGAAGAAAGGAGACTGCCAGCACGGGGTCCCCACAGAAAGGGACCAAGAAGGGCACGGCAGGAGCAGCAGGGAGTGGGTCCGAGGCTGGGGGTCTGCCAGGGGACTGAGAATCAGATCTCCAGTGGGCTTGGTTGACACTTCTGGGCTCGTTATTGTTTTTGCACCAAGAGAACAAGGAGGCAAAAACTAGTCTCCAAAAGAGCTTGGAAAGGGGTCAGGGAGGGGCAGAAGGATATCAAAACCCTGTCCTGACCTTGAGAAAGGCCAGGAGGCTCTGATGGGCTCCTCGCTCCACAAAGAACCCAGGATGAGAGGAGCGGGCCCTTCACTCTGGGAGGGTGGATGTGACCCCCTGGACCCCCGTGTAGACTATGGATATGTCACACCAGAAGGACTTGTAACCACGGCCTGGGTCCAGCCACATTCCCATCAGCCTTAAGAAGGCAGCACCCAGGAGGGGAATGCTCTGGAAACCCTTTTGACTCTCCCTGGCTATTACTCTCTCTTCCTCCCACCCCCAGGCCCTGTGTCTTCCTCTGTGGTAGCTCTTATCTTATTCTACTGTAAATTTCTTTTCCTATATTTTATCTTCATTAGACTGTGAGCTCCTTGAGGGCCGCAAGCTGTTCCTTTCTGCATCCATGGTGCCTAGCACGGGACCTGGCATGTAGTGGGTACTCAGTTAATGCTTCTGATAGGATTTAGGTTGATAAAAAAATATGTGTGTTAATTAACAGAGGCAATACAGCTGGAAAAGGATGGAGGTCCAAATGTAGAAGACTGAGCATGCTGGGCTAGGCGGTTTGAACCTTCCACCTGGGCAGAGCAGCACTAGGTGTCTGAGCAGCTGGGTGGTGGGTATTTAATCCCTGCTCCGCCTGTGTATTCATCTGCACCACCTCCATACCATCTGCTGAGTGCTTTCTTGGGGATAATACATGGAGTGCATTATAGCATTTTTTCCTTCCAACCACCATTTGTGGTAGGATTATTTTGACCCCCATTTTACAAATGAGGAAAAGAGCCAGAGACATTATTATGTAAGTTGCCTGAGGACACAAAGCTGGCACGAATGAAGTCCAAAGCTGTCATCATATCTTGACTGATTCCAATCCAAGGTCTTCTTTATATTTTCTTCTCCCTCCCTTTTTTTACTATTCTTAAAAAAAGAATAGCATTTCTTTTTTAAGACAGGGGTCTCACTATGTTGCCCAGGCTGGTCTTGAATTCCTAGTCTCAAACTATCCTCCTTCCTCAGCCTTCTAGTATGATCTTAAAACGTTATTCTGCCTCCTGCCCTCCTCACACTGGGAGGCCTGAGAAAGAAGGGAGGTAACTAGGGATGGTGGAAGGGAATTAAAAAACAATAGAAAAATATACAACTGATTATAATGGGAGACCAACTAGAACAAGGAGAAGCAGAGGGAAAAGCCAACCTGAAATCCTGAAGAGTAAGGTATTGATATCTCCATATTTTTTTCAATTTTTCGGAATGTTTGAAAGTTTGAATGAAAAACTGGAGGATAAGCTCAGCACCCACAGCACAGTGGTTAGGGTATTAGCCACATGCACTGAGGGTGGTAGGTTTGAACCCAGCCCGGGCCAGCTAAACAATAATGACAACTACAACAAAAAAATAGCCAGGCGTTGGGGTGGGCACTTATAGTCCCAGCTACTTGGGAGGCTGAGGCAAGAGAATTGCTTAAGCCCAAGAGTTTGAGGTTGCTGTGAGCTGTGACACCACAGCACTCTACTGAGAGCGAAATAGTGAAACTCTGTCTCTAAATAAATAAATCATAAAAAGCTGGAGGACAAAAAGGTAAGTCTAACATTTCAGATATAGGTGAAGTCTAGAGAAGGGACTTGAACGAGGGAGAAGAAAATATAAAGCAGAAAGCAAGAAAGAGAATTTGGGGTTGAAGGATTCCCAACTATGCTAAAACCTCTCCAAAAAGGGATTAACAGAGCCAGGACTCCACTGTTAAGAGTATTATGCACACATTTGCTCTGAATTTACCAAGAATTCACCTAGGGACTTTAATGTGTTAATTTTCATATGTGAATCATCACATTAATATGCTATCTTTTATGCTTAATGACACTTTTTGGTATTGAAGGAACAAAAACATCAAGGGAAGGAGTGTGACTAACTGCAGTTTTTAGAGAACTAAAACACTAACGTTTTTAAAAGATACTTAAAAACTTCTTGATAAATAAATAACCTTTCAGTGTTGCTCACAAAGGCATGTATGTTCTGAACAAGGGTACCTCTTACTAAATGCAATGCTTGATCATTTTGCTACATTCGCCATTTTTAAAGTTGTTATGCTTTTAATGGGAATTACCCACATATATAATTAAAGTTATTATAAGATCAATTTTTGCTGTTTTTCAGAATATTTGTATTAGGCTACAAAGTTTAAACAAAGATAAGCATGGGCAAAAATACTCTCCAAACAAACTAAAACCCACAAAAAATAGCAAAGGTATAAAAATGAAAGACTGTTTTCATTGACACTTACTGGTAAGAGTTTCAGTATTTTCCCTAGAAGTATTAAAGGAATACATACAATATTGGACAGTGAAAGAGAGAAAATAGTTATGGACACCCAACAAGAGGACTCCCTTCACTATTTCAAAAGATCGCAGTACTACTCGGCACCACGCTTCACTCTAACCCACTTACAGCAGTGTTTCAGGGGCAAGTGGGTGCCAAGGACTAGAGCGTTCCAAGATCAAATCACCTGGCTACGCAGAAACCCAAGTGCTAGGGGAGTGGAAGGGGCGAGCATAGATCATTGTACAAATATCCAGAAAAGAAACCTGAAGAAAATTTTGTTACAGAGCCTAAGTAAGGTCCACATAGAGGTTATAAGAAATAATTGGAGGGCTTGGTGCCTGTAGCTTAGCAGCTAGAGCACCAGCCTCGTATACCACAGCTAGCGGATTTGAATCCAGCCTGGGTCTGCCAAACAACAACAACTACAACCAAAAAATAAAAAATGAAAATATCTGGGTGTTGTGGCAGACGCCTATAGTCCCAGCTACTTGGGAGACTGAGGCAAGAGAATCACTTAAGTCCAAAAGTTGGAGGTTGCTGTGAGCTGTGACACCATGGCACTCTATGGAGGGCAACATAGTGAAACTCTGTCTCAAAAAAAAAAGAAAGAAATGATTAGAGGCAATAGACGGATGTGCAAAAACACTGAATAACTTTTTAAAGCAAACAAAGCAGTAAAAAGTTTTAAAAACTCATTCAATTCATGTAGCTAATACTATTGGGTAAAATACATTATCGCTTATATCATGTTACTTTTCAAATCTATGAATAAAAGTCAGCAAAAGTTTTATCTTTATTAAAAAAACTTAGAAAAATGTTTATGTCATAAAATAGCCAAGTTTATGGTAGATTTAGTAGGTTGAAATTGTATGTTGGCTTGGCACCTACAGCTCAAATGGCTAAGACGCCAGCTACATACACCAGAGCTGGCGGGTTCGAATCCAGCCTGGGCCTGCCAAACAATGACAACTATAACCAAAAAATAGCTGGTGGTTGTGGCAGGTGCCTGTAGTCCCAGCTACTCAGGAGGCTGAGGCAAGACAATCGCTTAAGTCCAGGAATTGGAGGTTGCTGTGAGCTGTGACGGTGCTCTACCCAGGGCGATAGCTTGAGGCTCTGTCTCAAAAAGAAAAAAGACAAAAAACAAAAAAAAAATTGTATGTACATTAAATATATGTGAGAAATGAAAAGTAAAACAGATCAAGATAAAACATTTGAGGAATTAAAACAAAGGGTTAATGACTTGATGAAATAAAGCATTCACATAAAATTAGTAAATAAATGCTAATACATGTATACATAGCATGTTCCAAAAGAGAAAATATAGTCAGCAAAGAAATAGATAAGAATACCTCAACCATCCTAGTAATCAAAGAAACACAATCACCCCAAGTTTTGGTGGTTCAACTTAAAACTTTTCAACTTTGTGATGGTGCAAAACTTACAGGTATTCAGTAGAAACAATATTTCACATAGCTGTATAACCATTCTTTTTTTCACTTTTAGTATAAAAGTGAAATAAATTACATGAGATATTCGACATCTGATTATAAAATAGTCCTTCTTATTAGATGATTTTGTTCAATAGGCTAATGTAAGTGTTCTGAGTGCGTTTAAGGAAAGCTGACTAAGGTGTTGGGTGGGTTGAGTGTATTAAATGCATTATTGACTTACGGTGTTTTTAACTTACAATGGGTTTATGGGGTTGTAACCCCATCGAACAGCATGTGTATATACAACGGTCATGCTGGCCAGAGCCAGAAGCAGTAAGCAGGTTCAAATACCCTTGGTGGCAGAATAAAAGCTATGAAAAATAAATGTGATCACAATTATTGGATCATAAAATTTTTTTTAACTCTTTAAATTAGTAATTCTTTTTCTGAGAATTTATCCTGGAGCAATAACTCTTAAAGTACAGTCCAAAGACAGGTGAGGGCTCTCAAGATTCTCTGACAGGGATCCACGATTTCAAAACTCTTTTCATAACAATACTAAGAAATTGCTTGTCTTTTTACTCTCATGCTCCCAGACGAATACAGTGGAGTTTCTCAGAAGCTACACCATTGCTCTGATAGTGAATAGAAACTATCTGTGTGGGATGGTAGAATTTGGAGATGATCTTTCACCTTATTTTCATGCTTTCAATAAACATTCCACATGGGCAAACTGTAATTCATAAAGCCTTGAAGAGACCCCACAGAATCTCTCGAAAGCACTAATTGCCATTGTCACTTACATCTGGCGGAAACCCCAGTTTGGACAGAGAATATTCATATGAGAGAAGGAAAAACTACACTAGGAACTTCAACACAGATTAGTAAAGAATAAAGGTATTCAATCAGAGGGCCTTAGCACTGGGCAAGGATGCCAACCAGATGAGTGCAGAAGTCAGCACCAAGGGGTAGGGAGGATCACCAAAGTCCTCTGTGGAAAGACAAGCTTCTCAGCCCTGGCTGCCTGGACCCACGGGAAGCTATTTAGGAAACTGCTGATGGCCAGGCCCCATGCAGGGGTCCTCAAACTTTTTAAACAGTGGGCCAGTTCACTGTCCCTCAGACCGTTGGAGGGCTGGACTATAGTTTTTAAAAAAAACTATGAACAAATTCCTATGCACACTGCACATATCTTATTTTGAAGTAAAAAAACAAAAATGGAAACAAATACAATCACACCACCTGATGTGGCCTGGGGCTATAGTTTGAGGACCCCTGGGAGATTCTGGTTTCATCAGTCTACTGAGGGCCTGAGCATTGGAATTAAAAAAAAAAAAAAAAAAAAACTCCCCAAATAATTCTAATGTGAAACCAGTTTTAAGAACTGTAACTATAGGTTGGGTGCAGTGGCTCACACCTATAATTCCAGCACTCTGGGAGGCCAAGGTGGGTGGACTGCCTAACCTCACAGGTTCAAGATCAGCCTGAGCAAGAGCAAGATGCCATCTCTGAAAATGGCCAGGCGTTGTGGCGGGCACCTGTAGTCCCAGCTACTCAAGAGGCTGAGGCAAGAGAATCACCTGAGCCCAAGAGTTGGAGGTCGCTGGGAGCTATGACGTCACAGTACTCTACTGAGACTCTGTCTCAAAAAAAAAAAAAAAAAAGAAAGAAAGTATAACTATAAATGATGAAAGACACCAAAAAGTTATTCTTCCCTTCCAAATAATATATTTCAATAGAACATGAACTGTTGCTCTATATTTTATTTGTTGCATTCACATAATTTGTGGCTCTGCCTTCTTTAATTTTCAAACCCAAAAGGGAGAGGGAATATCAAATTTTTCAACTCATAAGGCACATAAGTAATCAATTAAGCATTAACTTGGACCATTCTGGTGAACAAAGCAGAGTTTAAATAACAGCATCTCTATTTTATGATAAGACGGCCCAAGAAGCCGGAGAGCTTTGCAAAAAGATGTCCAGCAAAGCTGGGTTAAACCAGGAATAGATTGGAATTTTAGGCCAGACTGTCTGACCACATCAACAGCCTTTGGAAGGTCTGTCTTGTGTTTATCGGTTTGGGCTGGACAGCTCAGAACACGGAGGCCAGTGAGATCAAACAAGGCCAGGACTGCAGGAATTCGGAGAGGCTGACTCTGGGAAGGGGCTTCCTGCGGCTTCTTCCTCCCTGTCAGACACTCTGCCCCAGTGATTGTGCCCTAACCTCTCACTCTCAGCGGCCTGAAGCAGCAGAGTGGAATTTGGCCCCACCAGAGCAGGAAAGTCCCATGACCACAGGGCTTTCTACACATAAAGAGCTTAAGAATATCCTCCAGGCCATACCACGAGTTCCTCCTGTAAGTCTCAAGTTCTTAGAGTTTCCCTACGAGAACTGCCTTTGCCTGGAGGGACCCATTAAACCTCAGCCTGGATTTCTCCAGATGATGGCTGAACAAAAAAAAAAAAAAAAACACGGAACTGGGCATTTGGAAACCCAGCACATGACACCCGCCAAGGACAGGCCGAGCTCCCACCAGCCCCGCCTGGGGCGCCAGCACCGCGGGTGGAGAAACCCGGCCCTGAACTGTGTCCGCTGTCCCCTGGGACAAGGTTGCCTCAAACACTATCATTTGGTTAACTGACCCCAATCCTTTAGGGATGCTGAAAAGCAGCCTTGTTAGCCACACAAGAATTCAGAGCCCAGTCTCTTTGTGGACAAAAAACGAGACCCTGGTGGAAACAAAGCTTTCCCTGGCCTCCCTCCATGTCCATTAGCACACTGTGCCTTTCTTGGAGCATTTTTTTTTTTTTAAGTTGTAAAATACTTTTTATTGTAGAAACAATCAATAGAGGTTGACCCAGACATTGACAATGCAAATGTTATCTCAGAACATTTCCCCTTAGTTCCTGAATTTGCTAGTTTCCTAAGAACCAGCAAATCTCCATTAGCATTTAGTTGGCCTTACATTTGTGTTTAGGATTGTCTGTCTTCCCCCCTGGGTTACAGACCACAGAAAGGCAGACGTGGTGTACTCTGCACCTCCGGGTGGTGGGAAGTAAGTACATTTGCTGAATACAACAGAACTTCTTAGAGATGACATTTTTAAAGTGGCATCAATTACCACTGGGCTGAGCAGCTGTTTGGAAGGGGGTGCTGCCCAGTAGGTTAGCTGAGAGAGTGAAGGGGGCCACTGTGAGGTACAAGTGCAGGGGACAGGGTGGAGGTGCAGTGTCAACAGAGTGTGGACAGCTGCACAGCCAATGGGGGCGTTTCAGAGCCTGTTATCAGCAGTTCCTAAAAGGCGCTAGAATCCACTGTACGCTCCCGAAATGAGCACCCAACGAGCACCAGCTTAGAGGAAGGGACTATTAGTCACAGCACCCCACCAACAGGCCCACCGGACAGCATCTGGTTATCACCGCCATCTGCCAGCCAGGCTGTGGTCTGCTCAGACCCCCTGATTATCTTTTGAGAAACAGTGGGATTGTAGCTTGGGAAGCAGGTCAAACTTCAAGTTACCAATAATTGAACAGAATGCTCACGAACACGAAGGACTTCATATAGTCCGAGACGCAGGTAAGACGCCCATCAGGCATGCAGACAGTGGGATATGTCACCCTTGTTCTGTTTCCTTGGCCAAAATTCATTTTTAATATGCTGTTCAACTATGTCCCTAGATAAATACATGTACTTAACATCCATGTGATAAATGTAACTCTGCCTACTTACGAACAACTGTCTTTGTTTATCTTTGAGGAACATACGTGAGATCATAAGGCTGAATAAGCATTCTTCACCATCCGAGAAAGATGAGCTGCCCCACACCCTGCCCCCCTTACACGCACACCACAGACAAAGAAGAAATCAAATTACGCCAGTGCCACAGCACACATTTGGGTCTGGTGAAACATGATTAGCAAAGCCAGAGATGCTTCTGAGCTTCATTCCAAAATGCAAACAGTGACATGGACTTTTCTCCACTCTCCCACCTCTCTAAAGAATAAAGAGACCCATTCTGACCTTATAGAGCATACGTCCTTCTTTTCAGCCTCTCAGTGTTCTCAGACATCCAGTGAATATCTGTCCTTTCCTTGGATAGTGACATGTCCCTTCATCGCGGTGAGGTCCTTGTTCTTATCTATTATTCAGTGTCTCTGAGCCACAGAGAGGAAATCGGTGCTGATGGTTCTCCAAGAATGCTCAGGCAGTCAAAGGAAGTAAAAAAAGACTTCCGTTTTTTTTTTTGTTTTTTTTTTTTTTTATAAACTTGAGTTATCTCCTAATACCTTCACTCCCTTCCTTTCTGGATTTGAATCATTTTGTCACTCCATAGAAGAGCTTGAAGACACAGGAGTGAAACCCGGGTGCAGACACACGTCTCAGTCATTGGAACAGGCTTCCTCTTAGTTTAAAAGAACCAGGACCGTGAAGAGAGAGACACGACAACCAGCCAACAGGATGTGTGTGGCTGGAGTTCCTGGCATGAAGTCTTGGCTTTCATGTTTATTTTTGGATGTATTTTTCTTAGCCCTTTGATGCAAATTTCTGGCCTGGGAAGTAACCCTACAGTAAAAACTCGGGAGTTGCCAAAAGTCAGCACGGGTTTCTGACTTGGGAGAATGAGAACTCCTTGGCTGTGCAGCTCCAGCTGCTCCTTAGTGGAGGGTGCAGGGCCCTGCGCCTTCGCAGGCAGGCAAGGAGCTGCCTGTCGTCAGACAGGACTCGAAGTGCCCTGCAGGGCCGAGGTCCACTAAGCACCCACCTGAAATGCCAGTTCACCTGGAAAGCCCACCCGTAATGCAAAAGTGAAACAACCTGAAATAGTTAGCATGTTAAAGAGAGCCATAAAACCCACCCAAAGAACTTCTGAGATATTTATTTATGCTCTGAGATATTATGTTTTAAGTATTTGGCTTTCACTTTTCTGACAGCGGCAGACAGATAGGAATACCAAGCCTATTCAAGCAGGAGCAGATGCCCCTGGAAGGCCTATTATTCTAGTACGGCTTTTAAAGCACATCAGCAGAGACTAACCTGCCGTCATTTCAACAGCTCTTACTTTCACATTATTAATGATGATTAATGAAAGAGGGTTTTTTCCCCTATGTATCCTAAAAAGGTAGCAAACAGAAATAACTAAAAAGCTTTCACAACTGCCAACATACCTGGAATAATCTTATAGGGGAAAAAAGTCTGAAAATTAGGGAATAGAATTATTTCTTCAACAGCATTCAGGGATATTCTTAGCAATATCCCTGCTTCCTAACTGCTTTCTCTTCTTAAGACAGAAACAGGCACCATCTTATTTTTATTGCTCAGTTTTATGTCTCAAAAGGCGTGATACAGATGAATGATGTTCAGCTAACAATATTTACTGAGGCCACCGATACTCTGGGAGAGTAAACGCTGGGGGAGCAATCCTATCCAAGCACTGGTTCCCTGTGACATGTTTTGCCTTGGTTGGAATAAAATCACAATAGAGTGCCAAAGAGGTTTCTGGATAACAATTGTAGCTAAGAAACCACTTTCATTGTGACTCAGTCAGACTATAAATTTAAAATATTGATTTTATTTTTAAGAGCTTTATAATTTTATCATTGTCTTTAAATTTCCACAGCATTCATTCTTAAATACGTCTTATGTTGAATATACTCACATAGAGCTCACAATTTGAGCTTATTCAAAATAAAGGAAAGTTTTTTTGCCAGAATGATGTTCAGGCAATACAAACACAGGTAAACGGGCGATAACCACTAGTGCCAGCCTCTCAGTAGCATCTTTTATGGATTTCTCAGTTGCTACCTCAGTTATAGATTGGGGAATATTTATTTTATATATTTGTAGAGACTATTGAAGACATGCTTCTGGTCACACTTACAACAATAATTTTTTAATAATATTCTGGGTCCTGCCCATTAGAAATACAATATAATAGATAATAAAAAGCAAGCGATCTCTGGGATTGAACTGAATAGGATTTCAAAATCCCCCCTGTGGTTCTCTGAATGCATGCCTGCAGAAGCCTAGGAAACTTGCCTTTGGCCTGGCAAGGAGGGAGATCTGTGTTGCCATTAAAGTCCCAAGTATAACATGTAAAATAGAATATTTGCTCAGCCTATTAAAGGACTACTTTTAGCCTGGGCTATCTGTCAGTTCTTAGGGACCATCATTTCCAGGTAAAAGAAGTAACTCAGAATCCTGATGGGAGTGTTCTAGCCTTCAGCCCTGTAAGGGATGCCAAGACCATACAAGGAGGGAAAGCTGAACATGAGAGTGCCTGCCGTCGATGGCCCCATGCCATCCCTGCAGAGGAGAGTCAAATGAGAGGAGTACGATGCCAGCTTAGACCAGTGACTCAGGTTCTCTGATTTTTACTCTTTGGAACCTATCACCTAACGCCAACTCCAAGCACCTTAACGACTGACAATAGAGACCTTATTCAGTTTACCTTTCTGCCATCCCCAGGTCAGTGATGATTTGGGAGTCTGCCCGAATCCGGAAGCTACAGTATCCTTCCCTGCATAGTTCTTCTCTTTGGATAGCTGGCTGATAAGTCTAACTTAGATTTCAACTGCCAGTACGAGCTTAGATTTTAGTTTTGCTAACAGATATCATCTACCAGTACAATGGATGGCTATGATCTGACATCAATAAGGAATGGCTTTTCTGGCTATCAAACATTCTGCTGGCAGATTAGCGCTACGTATATCCATGAGTAAATCACTAATATTCAAAGTATAAAAATAAAATTCATTTAATTATAATGATCTGCTTTGAAATTATATGCTATCTCTTATTTTATTTTTCTTTCAAGTAGAAGACCCCATCCTGAGAGCAGGAACATAAATATGTACATGTATACACACACACACACATCTGCATATATATACATACAGCACACACACACACCTGATTAGATCAACACGGGAGCTATTCAGTGTGTGTTGAATACATAAGCAGTAAAATAAACAGAATTCAATCTTTTTTATTCAGAAGGTCCTGAAGAATTGTACATTTTTTTAGGATTAGCATAGGCTGCATCCGCACAAGCGTGCCCATCAGTTAAGTTCTGATTAACAGATCACTAGTAATGGGGTTTACTGCGATTTCAGTTTAGACAATTATATCATTGGTTGAGCACCGAATTCACATTCAACACATGAATAGGCAAATAAAAATGAACTATCTGACTAATTCCTTATTCACTGTGAGAAAGAGCTGACTAATCTCTTACTGCTCATTTCTTCAACAAATCCTGAATATCTTTTGTTGATCTAATTTTATTTTATTTGCCCACTCTGTGAAAGAAGTCAGACCAAAACCTTCCCATCCTCTTGAGGTCTGAATGGCTCTCTGAGTCTTGACCCCACTATGCTTAAGTAATTGGCAAAGGAGATCAGAAATCACGCTCTGGGGTTACAGGTGAGTGGTGGCCCCACTGAGCTGCCAAACACGTGACACAGTTTGGGATAGCAAAGATAGTCCTCAATATCAATGTCCCTATTTCATGGTTTTCCTCTAAGGGAAATATCTGTGGAAAACATTTCTAATGTGTACTCAGATAACTTAACCAGGGATCAGTCATGAAAATGCAATAAACCCCATTACTAGCGATCTGTTAATCAGAACTTAACTGATGGGCACGCTTGTGCGTATGCAGACTGTGCTAAACCTAAAAAAACTGTACAATTCTAAATCTAATCAACAGTCAAGCAACCACAAATTATGATGCTCCTGATATACTCAGTCTCAACTTGGACATTTTCTTGCCAAAAATGTCTGGCTTGATCTGCTCAAGGCTTTAGACTGGCTTCCATTTACAGGAAACTCTGGGGTATAGGTGCAAAAAAAGAGACTATGAAAAAAGAATCAGACAAATCTTGAGTTTGAGAGAAACTGACCTGACCATTTAACAAGTCAAGGCCATGGTGGAAGTATGAGGGAGAGAAGGGAGTAGGAGAAGAAAGAGAGAGAGCTTGAATTAGATATAACAATCAAAAGTGGGTGGCGCCTGTGGCTCGGTGAGTAGGGTGGCAGGTTGGAACCCGGCCCTGGCCAAACTGCAACAAAAAAATAAACGGGCGTTGTGGCGGGCGCCTGCAGTCCCAGCTACTCGGGAGGCTGAGGCAAGAGAATCACCTAAGCCCAGGAGCTGGAGGTTGCTGTGAGCTAGGATGCTACAGCACTCTACTGAGGGCGATAAAGTGGGACTCTGTCTCTAAAATAAACAAACAAATAAATAAATAACAATCAAAAGTAATATGTAGCTCTTTATTGGAGCCTCTAATTGGTGCCTGAAAAAAGGTTATAAAAGATATTTATAAAACAGTCCAGGATATTTGAAATATAGACTGGATATCAGATGATTTTAGGATAATTGTCATTAGTATTATAGGTGAGATGTGGGTATTTTAAAGGATGTTCTAAGTTTTGGGGGATATATGCTGAATATTCAGGGTGAAATGTCATAATATATTAACCCTTTACATTAAGGGGTTCAGCAAAAACCAAAGATGAAGCAAATATGGCTCTAAACTGTTAGAAATTGCTGAACTAAGTGGAAGTGAGTGGATGTTCATTACATTATATTTGATTTTTCTGTTTCAAAATGTTTTAAATAATACATTTGTTTTAATGTTCACAGATAGCAACTTCTTAGGAACTTCCTGCACACAGCACCAAGGGCTCCTAATTAAAATAAATGTTTTCAATATTTCCCCAAACCATCTTCTCTCAGCAATGTGAGTAAATCACACAGACAAAAGCAGCTATCACGACACACATCATGGGTAATCATTTCTGTTCTTAATACCAGTTTTCCAAATTCCCTTTTTGAAAAAGGCTTTTTCCGTTTACCTTTTATGAAAGATCCAAAAACTGGCTTATTTGCCTCAAGCTCGGTCCCTTTTAATTGACAGAAAATCTCTCTACACACACCTCATGCAAACCTGCTTTCGATTTTTCCTTCCTAAAACTAGCTTTTGTCTCTGAACTTTACAGAGCCGTTGGAGCTCTTTAATATTTTCTAAGCGAAATATTTCAAACAAGTAACCCCACAATTTATTCACTACTGCCAAGAATAAAAGTAACAGGTTTTACCACCAAGGCCTTCTGAGTCTATGCATGACTTTTAAGGCAGAGCACCACTCATTCACCTGCAGGACGGCTTCCTACGCATCTGTCATTTGTTTGACTCTGGAGGAAACTATTTGATTACACAAAATTCTTTTTAGATCAAGTTTGAAATCTTAGCCACACTGGGACAAGTGAAGCCTGCCAGCTCTCTGGGTTAACACTTGGACATACTGAGCCAAGGACAAAGACAAGGAGCAACCACAGGTTGAAATCAGAAGCTTAAAGAACGGAAAAGGAACAAGCGGGAAAGATGCAAGGCTTAGCTGGGCCCGTCTAAGTTGCCCTCCTGCCCATCGCTGCATAGAAGATGATTTATTCCTCATACTTCTTGTAAATGAGCGCAATGCCCTAAGGGACACTGGCAAGCATCTGTAAATGCAAAAGCCACCAGGACCGCTTGTGTCCACCCATTGCTGTGTCACCGATTGCATTTGGAAGTTGGCAAGAAACCAGACATCTTTATGTACCTCCATTTCCCACACCTTATTACAGGGCACGTGATTTTTAAAAGCATTGAAATGAAGCAGATGTTAACCTCATTCATTCCACTTTCCCGGGGAACATGTCAATGATGATTTTTAAAATGCAAAAGAAAATGTCAAAGTATTTTGTTCCCTGGTTAAGAATACATCTGTTGAGTAGGAGGGAGAAAATTCATAAAACACTCTATGGTCATTCAAGAAATAATTATAAGGTATGTCAAACTACAGAAAATTGAGCAAGCACTAAATTAAAAAAAAAAAAAGGGATGTCTTGCATCAAAATGGCTTTTTTACTCACTCATTTCAAAAACAAGTTTTGGAAATTAAATTCCATCCACTAGCTCAGAGCAGAACACATTACAGCTTGACTGTAATGCCATTATCCATGTGGCAGCTCCCTTTCTTCCCAAAGCTGCATTAATTGACAGAGAAGCCTTGGGGCTCACCTCCCAGAGTGCCTTGAAATCCTTCTGCTCAATGCGGAGCAGCTCGCTGCTCTCCCTGGTAACGATAGTCGCATGGCGGGGCGTGTTGTCCAGAATGGACTCTCCAAAAGCTGTCCCAATTCCCAGGGTACAGATGGTCACTGCATCCTGCAAATCCCCAAAACAGGTCATTAGGAAATTAAGTATCTAATGGATAGGTGAGTGTTCTTTCCTTTAATTAAAATATAATTTGTACAAAATAAAACATCCAATTTAATTGTACAGCTAGTTTTGAGAAATATACGCACTGGTATAATTACCACCCAATCAAGACAGAACATTTCACCCTCGAAAATTCTCTTGGGCCCCAGCCCAGGCAAGATTCTTTTTCCAAAGGTAGTCACGGTTCTGATTTTTGTCACCATAAAGGAGTTCTCCCTGTTTTGGAATTTCATGGAAAGGGAGTTGGACAATCTCCTCTTATTCGTGTCTGGCTTACTTTGCCCAACAAATGTAAGAATCATCCATCTTGTAGCAGGGGTCAGTAGTTTTTTTCTTCATAGTGATAAATAGTTTTTCATTGCATGGGGATGCCATGATTTGTTTACCCATAATCCTATCGGTGGACATTTGGGTTGTTTCTAGTTTGGGGATAGTATGAATAAAGCTGCTAACAATCGTCTGATCTTTTTATCTCCTTTAAGAAAATGGAAGAAGTCTATTGAAGATGAACTCAGTCTTTTTCAGTGAGAGTATAGTTATAACATTTATATGGGAAACTGGAATAGAAATACTAGTACATCTTTCTGTCTTGAAGAAATGAGGAAACTGAGGGTCAGAGTGGTGGATTCACACAGACCCATTCACACAGTCGCATAGTGTGCCAGATTCTAAGCAAATCTGACTGCAGAGTCTAAGATTTTTATATCATGCTGCCTCCTGCAGCCACAACAGCGTAAAAACATCAACCTAAGGGCTACAGCGAGATTAGTTTATAAAATGTTGTGAATCGATGATGTAAAAGTTTCTTAAGGAATACTAAAAAAGCAATTTCCTCTCTGCATGCAACATTGGTGATAACGTTTGGATTTAATCCTAACTAGTTTCAAATAATGCAAATAGCCACTCAAAAATCACTTGGACGTTAATTTTGCAAGACATTTAAGCAAAGAGAGATACACAAGGGTAGTCCTCTGAGTTAGAAAGTACAGTTTCTCTTTCATGCAGCTAGTATAGAATAATAGGCAAATGTTATTAAGATCAAGTTAGTGACTCTGTAATCACATTACTAAGACAAATGCCCATAAGAATCCGGTTCCTTGGACCATAGCAAATTGCTTCTGCACAGATATTACCATATAAAATTATGTTCGGGAAAATAAAATCAATAATATTTCAGAAAAGAATAAAAGATCAGGGGAGAACTTAAGAATAGCCTGCTAATAAATTTTCCTGAAAGGCAATTGCAAACAAATTCACTCAGAAACAAATGTTCCCGGAACTGAAGTATCAATACACAGTGAGTTAGGTGCTTCTGAGTAATTTTTAAATTCTAGTAAAACTATAAGATAGATTATAATAAATCATACACTATCACAGATTCTCTACAACAGTAGGTTCCCTTAAACCCCCCACTAGCCTACTTCATTGTTTTCTATCACCTGAACCCTTCAGAAACGATTCTTTTGCCTAATTTATATTTGCCAATGTTAAATTCTATTCTGAAACCTGAGAGATGGACCATAAGTTATTACTGCTGCCACCATCTACATAGCTTATATATCTATGGTTATCTGTGAAGGATAGTGTGAAAGAGTTGGGGAACGCTCCGTTATCTCGGGGTTGTAGAGCTTACGGATTAACCACCCTCCTTCACCATTTCTCATCCCAGACACGTGTAGTGTGTCACCAAACAGTACACAAGGAAACAGGCTGTGACATGCACATGAGCCTGTCTTTTTGCCACTGAACAACTCTTGTAAGAAAGACTAGAGAGAAAAGGAGATTTAAACCTTTACCAGTTTTTTGTTTGTTTTGAGACAGAGTCTCACTTGGTCACCCTCCATCGAGTGCTGTGACATAATAGCTCACAACCACCTCTGTTGGGCTCAAGTGATTCTCTTGCCTCAGGCTCCCAAGTAGCTGGGACTACAGGTGCCCACCACAACACTTGGTTACTTTTTTTTTTTTATTAATAGTTTATTTATTATTAAATCATAGCTGTGTACATTAATGAGATCATGGGGCACCATACACTGGTTTTATAGACCATTTGACATATTTTCATCACACTGGTTAACATAGCCTTCCTGGCATTTCTTAGTATTGTATTAAGACATTTATATTCTACATTTAGTAAGTTTCACATGTACCCCTGTAAGATGCACCGTAGGTGTGGTCCCACCAATTACCGTCCCTCCGTCCATCCTCTTGGTTACTTTTTTAGAGACAAGATCTCACTCTTGCTCAGGCTGGTCTTGAACTTCCAAGCTCAGGCAATCCACCCACCACAGCCTCCCAGAGTGCTAGAATTATAGGGATGACCCACTGCACCCAGCCCTTACCTGTTTTTATATACATATGTCACATAAAACCAAATTCAGTCATGGGAGGGCTGCCGACCGCACTTCTCAGTGTGTCCGTGGCAGGACCCCTGTGTAAGGCGAGGACCACGTCAGTCGCATCTGGCTGGGATGACCAGCTCTAGCACCCAGGTACGTCTCCAGAAACCCACACTCTCCCACTGGAACTAAGTGTGGGAGCACCCCTTTCTCCATCTCCCCCTCCTTCACACTTGCTCTACTCAACTTCATGGGCACAGAGTTACAAAGGACAGGACAGGACTCAAAATTAGGGCTGGAAAACCTCACCTGAAAGAACAATCACTTGCAAGTTCAAAGTTTACTTTCAGCAGGTTCGGAGTATTTTTTCGGACAAGTCTATTTAGAAATCCGAATGGGGGTGAGGATCTGGCATGATCACTGAAGAAGCAGAAGGTGCCAAGAAGAACATTTTCACTCTACAGACTCATCTATCTTAATAGTCCACTATGCTAGGCCTTATTTACATTTGAATCCCAGGCAGGGCCTTGCAATGTGTTCAGAAAGTAATTACCAAATAAAGAATTTACATACAAATGTTTTCTCATTTAGACAAAGCATCACTTTTGTTGCAGTTTGGCCTGGGCTAGGTTCGAACCTGCCACCCTCGGTATATGGGGCTGGCGCCCTACTCACTGAGCCACAGGCACGGCCCCATGTTTTCTCATTTAGCAGAACCAATCAATATTGCTCATGCAAGCTGAAAGGCAGGGTAAACACGGACAGGAGGAATGTGAGTTGATACAGAAGCAGCACTCTTCCTTCCGTCCACCCCAACATCTACCCGTATCTCTCAGCTCAGAGTTCCAAGCCCTGCAGGTGTGCTAACAAGTGCCTTTGCCTGTTGCTCAAAGTGTTTGTTTCTGAATGCAACATTATGACTTATTTTAAGCTTTCACATACTCTAGAGGTCTGCTCATGTCTCAAAGCTTATTTAATAGGGATCATTCAAAAGAACATTTTTATCTTCCGTTCATTTGCAAATTAATGTTCAGAGAGGCCATTTGAACAAATGTTTACAGGAAAATTCCTACTCAGGGGATATGAAACAACAACAATGAGGAAATGTCCTGTTTTGCAGTAAGATGGCAATTTATTTGGAAGACTTTCAAACAGGAAATGAACGTTCAGTGTCTTCTATATATGAAGGTGGGGTTGGCAGATGCTGCTGGAGCCCTGCCAGAGTCTCTACCCACCCATGAAGTCATCTGTAGCTTTCTGGACAGTTCTGGACAGTGTCCTGCCTCCCACATGCATCACTGCTCTGCCTGTGGGCAGAGAGCTAGGCAATTAATGCCTGTAGGGTGCGTCCTCCAGCAAGAACACAGCAGAGTGGGAGTGGAAATACCCCAGCTCCCTTCCCTGCACAGCTTCTTAGAGAGTCCCCAGAATGAGGGAGTCCAGTTGCCCACAGTGGAAAATCTCTTAAGCACACACTTTCACTGGCTTTCCTTCCTTCCATGTCTGGCTTCTTTACTCCCTTACTACATTCCCTGGGGTCATCTCCAAATAGCCACTGTGGCCAAATCCTTATCTCAAGGTCTGCTTCTGGGGAAACCCAAAGTAAGAAACTGGGTTAGCCCCCATGGCTTGAGTCCTGAAACCTTTGGGGGGATACCAGACCAGATCAGCATTCCCAGAGAAATCTAGGGACAGAGACCAGCAACTCACTTACTGTTACATCAGACACATGGTACATGCGTATGACTTAGCTGACATACGGGAAGACATCACTGTGTCAGGGAAACATACTGGGTCACCTGAGATCAATTCTACTATATAATGAGGGGTGATGGGCTTCTCAAAAAAAAAAAAAAAAGACCTGAAGCACATCGCTGACAAGTCCTCCAGTTTCCTCCTCCAATCTGATCCAGCTATCTTCTATCAGTCTACCTGATCACTCCTCTACCCTCTGGGACGCAGATCTCACTTAATTACCCACGGACGTAGCGCGTATCCCACAGCACAGCTGCATGCCAGGGGATCGGCATGGGTGTGAGTGGGCCATGTGCTGGGCCATGTGCTGGGCCAGGTGTCTTGACTACGATGCTTCATTTATTTCTTAAAACAGGCAAATGAGATAATGTATTTAAACTGCTTTGCATAGTGCCTGATGCAAACCACATACTTAATAAATTGTGGCTATTCGTGTGTGTGTGTGTGTGTGTGTGTGAGAGAGAGAGAGAGAGAGTCTCACTCTTTCACCCTGCTACCGATAGAGTGCTGCGCCTTCGTAGCTCACAGCAACTTCAAACTCTTGCACTGGAGCAATCCTCTTGCCTCAGCCTCCTGAATAGCTGAGACTGCAGGAGCTCCCTGCCGCTTGCCTAGTTTTTCTATATTTCTTTAGTAGAGATGGGGGTCTCGCTCATGCTTAGGCTGCTCTTGAACTCCTGAGTTCAAGTAATCCACCCACCTGGGCCTCTCAGAGTGCTAGGATTACTAGTGTGAGCCACCACACCCGTAACAAACAGCCAAGTGTGGTACTGCTATTCTTATTGACAGTAGTAGTAACTCAGTCCTTCAATGTCAGTATTTTTATTGCTGTTTTATAGGCTGAACAAATTCAGGCTCAGAGATGTTCAGTAACTTGCCCAAATCATGGCTAATAAGTAGAAGTGCTGAGACTTGAGATTAGTCTAATTTTCTATCCATATACTTCTTAGATTATCATAGGAAATATAAGTACCTTTTGCCAAGGCTCAGCAGAAAAATCGATTAACATATTAATTTAATTTCTATAGGTTCTTTTTTTAATCATCTGACCTGTATAATTATTGAGTACCAAATGCCAGGAAAATATAAAACATTTGGCATCTCTCCCCTATAATCCTCTAGTTTTAACATGTGGGGAAGTCCACCTGATCTTCCCTAGAGGATCAAATCCACCCCAGGCAATCCCTTTACTCACTAGGAGAAATTTAAGCAATTATAAGCCAGTAATTAGAAATCAAATCAGCATTTTCTGCCTTGCCCAGGCCGATCCTGTGTCCTATTTCTTATAACAGAGTTCCCACATCAGTTGGAGAAACCGAGTTTCTGTCTTTTGAGTCTCTGTCTTCATAACTTGCTGGGCATCCCATATTTATTTCTTCCCCAGGTTGCAGCGTCTTGTCCTGACAGTCTTCCCAGGCCCCAGTTTCTCTGGTTGTCCTTCCATGGGGGACCTCTGCATCAGCCTGCCCACCGCCCTGGTCCACCACAAGGCCACCTCCAGACTCCTCCACGGGCAGACCAGGCCTCATCATGCTCCCACTGGTCAGACCTGCCCTGGCCCTACCCAACACTGACCTGTGGGCGTGCCACCCACCTGCCTGCTTCCTCTCCCCCGGCACTGCCCACATGTGCCCTCTAGACATTTCCCACATCCACCATGGTGGGGGCATTGGGGAAAGGGCAGGTTTCCAGGCTCTGCTCCACTGGCCAGGCACCCATGGAGTTAAGAAGCATATCTTGGCACAGTGTTTTCAGAGGATAGGCAGAGTCTAGTTAACTCCATTCATAAAAGCTGGTACTACGTATGTCAATAAAGATGTCAACAAATCCAGTCCTGATGGAATGCAGGACAGCGTCAGGCAAAGAACACAGATGTGCAGCACCCAGAGGCAATGCCAGTGCTTGGCAGAGAAAATCTCTGGGAGGCAGTCAAGTGACAAAGGCATGGGCTTTGGCAGACCTAGACTCATCTCTGCTGGTTATTAGCTCGTGATTTTGAGCAAAATGCTCCCCAGAGCTTCAGTATCCTCATTTATAAAATGAGCATCTTTCTTATAAGATTATTAGTAGTATTAATAGAAATAATATATGGACAGAGTCCTATATAGTTCTTGGCACATTGTAGGGGCTCCATAAAAAATTGAAAATATTATTTCTAATTTAGTCATATTTATATACATGTATAGTTTATCCATGTTTCTAAAATGCAAATTCTGTCTTTTCTACTATTTAAATAACAGAGAATCTCTATATCCATTTTGTATTAATCTTCCACTAATGACAGTTTTCAACACTTAAAATTCCAAGTTTCTCTGTCCCCTAGTCTGGATGTCAAGTGGTTTGAATGATCTGCAAAACACTTCAGCTCTCTAGGGGAGCTTGTATTCAAAGGAACCCTTCTGACAATCATGCTGTAAATCAAAGAATCCTTTTGTACTGTAACTAATCACCCCTTAATTTATCTGCTTTGTACATCTGAATGATGGTATGCTGGGTTTTCTTAAAGTAGGCCTTCTCGTAGGAGGCATTTTACTTGTTTGTTTCATTATAAACATTGCTACAGTATGAAAATGAGATTGGTGTTAAGAAAGCCAATGGTTACATGTCACGGATAATTAAGATTGTAAAGAAACCTGTATCTTGCAAATAAGGGTCAGCCAAAATCTAACTTATACACGTTATAGACATGCTGATGAAATTTAAAATAGCTAACAATAAAATAGACATAAGAATTATCTCTGGTAAGTATATCAAGTTTTTTTTTTTTAATTGTCCTGTAATTTCAAGGGCTACCAGGTATTTTTATTATGTACATTTAACTCACTTCCATATTCAGGGGTTAAGAAGAGTTCATTGTCTCATGGCAAATTTATTGAGCTAACATCAAAGAACAAATTGGTCCTTTATATGTGTAGAGCCACAAACATAAATTCTTTTTATTATTTGGAGACAGCATCTTGCTATGTAGCCTGGGCTGGAATGTAGCAACTATTCTCAGGCTACATCAGAGCTCACTACAGCCTCAAACTCTTAGGCTCAAGTGATCCTCTCACCCCAGCCTCCGGAGTAGCTATAACTATAGGTGTATGCCACCCCGCCTGGCCCAGAAAAAGAAATTCTTGCAAGAAATTTTATAATTTTTATTTGGGGCCTATAGGCAATACTTGCCATTAAATCTCATAGCACCTTGGTTTATTTCATGAGCTTAAATTTAGTTCTAGAATTTACAGTGTTCCTTTTAAAGAATAAAATTTAATGGAACCCAATCTCTTAATTTGTCAAGATGTTAGATCGTATGTGCTGTCAAAATGATTTATTGCCAAGCAGGAAGACAAAATACTTCTAAGTCAAATGTGTTTTCTAACAAACAGCAAAGACAAAGTCTATTACTGATACAACACTTCCCTAAAATCAGCATCTTAGGCACAGCTTAACAAGATCAGGCAAGCTGGCTTCAGGAAGGTTTAATGAAAATGGACTAGCATTAGCATTCTGATAACTGAATCAGGGAGACCAGCCTGTTTTAGCAGAGAGGCAGTCTGTCCAGCACTGTGGAGCCATTTTACATCCACCCAAACAAAGAATTACATGGCAACAAAACTAAACACAGGATGCAGGATGCTAAATAAACTCCCAATCAGTCCCTAACAAATAGCTTGACCTGAGTGCAGACAAGTAGGAACAGATGACAAACAACTGCTGTGGACTTGGCACCTTCCACGTTTTATGAGCTCAATAAATGTGTTCAGAAATGTGCTCAGAAAAACGAGACGGTGACATCCTCTGTCCGAAAATAATGGCATAAAATGAGTGAATGGGAGAATCAGAAAGGCAGGAGAGAGAGATCCTCACTACAGCAAAGCATGCCTTTCCTTCAAATTTTGTGAATAAAAACGCAATGCTCAGGCTAGGCACATTGGCTCACGCCTTTAATCCTAGCACACTGAGAGGCCAAGGCAGGTGGATTGCCTGAGCTCAGGAGTTTGAGGCCAGCCTGACCAAGAGTGAGATCCTGTCTCTAGAAATAGCCGGCTATTATGGTGGGCAACTATAGTCCTAACTCCTCAGGAAACTGAGGCAAGAATATTGCTTGAGCCCAGGAGTTTGAGGTTGCTGTGAGCTATGAAGCCACAGTGCTCTACCCAGGGTGACAAAGTGAAACTCTGTTTCAAAAAAAAAAAAAAAAAAAAAAAATGCACTGCTTAAAACTATCTTTGCTGCAAAGGCAAAGAAGAGAGAGCAAGAAAAGTGCCTTACTTTAGGGGAAAAAAATCAGTAAGAGATGTTTTTCCGAAATTGGGCTAAAATTGGCCAGATAAGTTCACAATGACAGATGAGGGGATGAAATTAAGTGATGGCTGCAGCCAAGTGCAGCCCAGAGTCTCTTATGCATGAAATGGTTGCACAGTATTATTAACTATACTTCTTGCTGGGCCAAATCTCAAGTACATTTCCTATTCTAGCACTGCCCTCTTGTGATAAAATGACAGTATTGCAGGTGCTGCAACCTCCAGCAGTCCACTCTAGGTAATCAACTTTTCTTTCTCAAAGTGGTAATTTTAAAAAAAACAGTTAGCCAGTGCTATGGCATGTGGGTAGTCCCAGCTACTCAGAGCGCTGAGGCGAGAGGACTGCTTGACCCTAGGGGCTTGAGGCTGCAGTGAGCTGTGATTGCTGCACTTCAACCTGGGCAACAGAGGAAGACGCCGTGTCTTAAAAAAAAAAAAAAAAAGCATGGAATCTCTTTGTCTATCCCTGGCTTTGTACTAAGTGCTTTATATAAATCAGCTTATTTAAGGTAGGAATTATTATCCCCAATTTAAAAGTGATCTGGCTGTGCATACCTATAAGACAATTAAGTGGCAGAGACAGGATTGCCAAGGAGGTCTGAATTTAACCACAGTGCCTTGCTTTAATTAAATACTAACACTTTAAGCCTCTGTAATAGAGATGTAAGAGTCTAATAAACCATCCCATTCTTTGTTTTGCAGCATGAACTTCTATTCTGTCATCAGGCAACAGAAATTCTTTCATATGACTGGGAAAATGTTTTACTTGTTACACTTTAAAGATTAATTTAAGATCTTACATTTTCCTTTTCTTTTTTTTTTCTCTTTGAGACAAAGACTCGCTCAGTTTCTAAAATTTAGATATTTATTATACTGTAAAGGGTCCTCATCTATAAAATCTGCAGAGAAAAACAAGCCTCTTTCTTTTTCTCTCTCTGAAACATACCTATACCCACAGAGCTGGGTAATATTGTATGATACAGTGAGGTTTACAAGCCTATTTATTATTTTTAAGGTTATTTATTGCATAGAACTTGCTCCAATGTTCATCTCTATCCCTAAATCTATTAAAATATAAGTGAGAAAAAAATGCAACCATAGTATTACTCGTCCCAGTGGAAATGTAAAATGTCTGACTTTTAGCCCATTTAAATTACCCAGGCACCCAAAACAGAAGTGGCTCCTGTGCGAAAGAATTCAGCAGTGGAGACCTAACATTGTGTGAGTCCTGGTCAGGCTTAGGTACAAGAATGAGGGTGGGGACAGATATCCCTGGGGAACTGGAAAATTCTTGACAGGATCTGGGTGGTTGGTGGAAACCTCCACGAATGTGTGAGCCAGGCTGGGACAGCTTTGAGGGTCCTTGCTGGGGATTCTGGATTTCATGGGCTCAGGTACAGAAAGGCCATGGCAGGAGAAGCTGGGAGAGAGGCCTCTGACAATTGCACAGAGCAGTAAGATGCTTTTTAGGTTTTGTTTTATGGAGTAGTGGCATAAATACAGTTTATAGAATGATATTTGCAAGGACTTGTAAGTCTCTATAAGTTCCTCAAAGTAACAGGAGCAGGATAATCTACACATTCCCCAGAATTCTTAGGACAAATGTGGATTCAACCAGTCACAAAAGAAATGAAAGCAACGCAGCACTAGCTCCTGGGGAGAGTCTCCAAGGCATAGAGCCCATTTTTCTTCCCCTCCAGGGGTTATTCTCTCCCCTCCATCTCTTAAAGTCTTGGTTTGGGGGGACTTAGCCATGGAGGGAGCTGGGCAGCAGAAGCAGAGTGTGGCTTTGGGGCTCTGCCTGGGAAGGGAGAGGAGAGGGGCTGAATTTAGGAGCCAAATAGAATATTTATGCTCTATGTATTCTTGAAATATCTATCTATCTATCTATCTATCTATCTATCTATCTATCTATCGATCAAATCTTCTATCACCATATAAAGGAAATAGTGTACTTTTGTTAAAAAAAAAAATCCACCAAATCAATAATACCTAACAAATACATAGTATTATATCAAAATATTGTCACAAAATCTGTAAAGGGCCATCTCCCTACAGTATTCCCTATTTCCATTAGCAATATCACCATCTACCTCTTCACCCACGTCAGGAGCCCCCCTTTTTCTCAACCCTCTATATCCCATCAACATGAACTCTAACAATCCCCCCTGTGCCTGTACAGGCCACATCTCACTTGCCCTCTCTCATTGCCCACACTTGTCTGTCCCACACCCTTATGGGGAGCTCTTTGAAGAGGTGGGGCTCATTTTACTACATATCTCCAGATCAAAAATAGGCTGGGAGACCCTCCCCGCCTCCAACCTGCAGTGGCTGGGAGGCGAGGAGGCGTAGGACTCTGAGTTGGCATTAGACATGCAGGGTCAGAGGAGTCTATTCCTACATGGCTTGGCCATCACCTCTCCCCCTTCCCATTCACGTGCTTCGGGATGGCACCTGTTCAACCCTGATGGCCAAGCACGTGAGCCCTAGAGGCACAAAGAACTGGCCCTGACATCAAAGGGCGGTGTGACCGTGGGCAAGTTATTGAACATCTAGCCTGTAAAATGAGACTGATCCTAGTATTAAAGGCGCTGTGGTGATGCTGGGAAGCGCTTGGCACAGAGGCCTGCAGTGGGTGCCCTATTGCCAGGGGCCACTCCCACCTAGCTGTCACCGTTCTTGCTCAGGGAAGCAGCTAACACCCCACTGGGGGGAATTTGTCAGTTCATCCCCTCTGTCTCTCAGATGGGAAGGGAAACACGCAGGGCAGGGAGGAAACACGCAGGACAGACTACCAGAAACCCTACCGCACTCTCTTGAGAAGACTTCCCTCTGCACTGTTACCTCTTTCCTCCCTCCTCAGTTTCTCTTAGCCTCTTAGAGCTTTTTTCCTGCCTTTTTTATCCCTCTCACCCTCACCTTTTTTCATGTGTGACCAGCAGAACATGACATCGGGAGTATGTCAGACCTGAATTCTAATCTTAGCTCACGTACGTGTGTGTGGCCCTGGGAAAGTTACAGTTAAGGTTACCAAGCCTTGCTTTCAAAGCCAGGGGTAAAATAGGAATGAATGCCTGGCAATTAACCCAGTGAGTGTGCACAGAAGCCCTGGCATAGTGTGGTTCATGCAGTGAAGGCGCTTTGCAGGGAGAATTTCTGGTCTCCAGGGTGGGAATTCCAGCTCTTTCCCTCTTCCTCCCCCTATGGCCCATTACCCACCCCCTGTCACTCCCCATTGGGACATACTATAGTTAATTCAACTTGACTTGACTATGGTGGCCAGTTGTTTGGTCCAATACGTAGTCTAGATGTTATTTTAAAGATACATATTTAATGTGATTAACATGTATAATCAAGAGACCTCAAATCAAGTAGGTCCCTTTCCATAGCGTGTTCCTTTTCCAATCAGGTGTAGGTCTTAATCATAGAATAGGTTTCCCAAAGCAGGAATTCTGCTTCCAGATGGCAACATGAAATTCTGCCTGAGTTTCTGGCCTTCATACTCAAGACTGCAACAATGGCCAGCTGCAGTGGCCCACACCTGGAATCCAAGCAATCTAGGAGACTAAGGGAGGAGGATCACTTGAGCCCAGGAGTTGGAGGCTGCAGTGAGCCATAATTGTGCCACTGCACCTGAGCCTGGGAGAGACAGAGTGAGACTCGTTCTCAAAAAAGACCTTAATGACAACTCTCACCAGAATCTCCAACCTGCCAGTTTGCCCTACGGATACCAGACATCCCTGCCCTTCATGTAAGCCAGCATCTTAAAATAAATCTCCATCTACCTATCTCTATCTCCCATTCCTTTTGTTTCTCTGAAGAACTGGAATTTATTTGGGCAACCCCTCTGCCAAGTTAACCAAACGTCCTGATTAGCCCACCCTGCTAATGGCCAGAGACCAGAACCCACTGCAAGGCTAGCACAGGTGGACGTGGCTCAGCCATCCCACTCCTTCTCCTACTAGCTCCACGTTCTGCCCACGATGCTGGCTGGAAGGCTCAGGCTACTCTCTGGAGGCTGGTGGGTGTAGGGGTCAATATGCTTTCTCTTCCTTTTATCTTAATGATACACATCAGTTCCACTGGTTGAGCATTGTGGAATGAAATCCATAAAGGACACAGCAAACCAGCATTGGTATAAAGTTAATCATTCCTAACCACCAAGAGAAGATCAAGTTCAGGTTAAAAAAGTCCTCTGTGTTGCTTTTGAGGTCAAAACCACAGCTAAAGCCAAGCCCTACTCAGCTATTCTTTGCTAGGCCCCCCTGGTGAGAGACAAGGAATCCAGGGCAGCATTCCTGAAGCCGCTGGCCAAGTGCGATTTTGCCACCGCCCACACCCGGCCAGCATGGACATCTGGGGTGTGGGCCTAGGCGCCGGGTTGCTCATACTCCCGCAGGCACATCTGAGCTTCCTTCTCTTCTCTCCTGCAGTCTTTTCTCCCTGAGATCCCTGTCCTCGGTTCTCATCTTCCTTCCCTTTCTCTCTTTCCTCACCTTTCTCTTCTCGGTTTCTCCCCTTTTTCCATTATCATTCATTTGGGGCCACTTGGAACAGCGGGAGGGTCCGAGATGACTCGTCCTCCCCAGCCCTGTCCCCTCAGTACATCCATGCAGGTGAAACCTGGGAAGGGAAGCTCGGGGAGCAGCTCTGAGCTAAGAGCCCAGAGGATGCCCACCTGGATGGCACAGGTAGGCGCTGTGCAGAGATAACAGATATGGAGTAATCTGAAACAATGACAAAAGGCAGAGAAGTGGGGAGCTGGTGTTTCATTGTATTTCTCGTAGGTCAAACGCCAGAGGGCAGTGGCTAAGCACATGTGTTCAGGTGCCTGACTTGAATCTTGACTTTAATCTTGGTTCCGTTAATTTCTAGATTTGCTGAGTAGTACTTGGGTCAGATTATTTAACCACCCCGGGACTTGTTGTCTCACCTGTAAAATGAGCACAGTCATATGATGCACCTCATAGGTCTGTTGTGAGGATTTAAGGAATAAATTAACACATGTTAAGTTCTTAGAACACTGCCAAGCAAATATCTCAGAAATATTGGATATGGATAAACTACGGCAAATAGTCAAGAAATGCTAGTTGTTCTCAGTCCTATCAGAAAACTGAGGCACATTATAAAGATCAAAACCTACCTCTCAACTTGTCCCTCTTTCCAAGAGAAAACCAGCCCTGTAAGACACAGGAAGAGGGAGGTGCCATCAAAGTTGGGATGCACAGGTGCCACGCATTGTCTGATGGAACTTACCTTACTGTGGGGTAAGCAGGACTTGGACGCTGGCCAGAGACTATCCATTTCAACAAATGTAGCCCAGGAAACTCATATTCCAAATTCCAAATGACGACCTTACCAACAATCGTTTGGGATACTACTCCATTTTTAATACAGGTAGTGCCCACAACTCCAATATGCACACAAGTCCCTACAAAATTCAAATCTCTTGTCTGTCATAGATGTTTCTCCCATTTGAAGTGTACTACTTGTGAAAAAGGCTCAGAAACACTGTATCAAACATGGCACTTTGCTGTAGATGATTTCCCCATTTAACAACTTCCTTGATTTTTCTTGGTAATTCTTTCTGATTTTACAATTAACAAATTCTCTTCCTTCAGGTTTTGTCTGAATCCTGAATATGTGGAAGTAAGAGTTGTTGATAGGACACTTGATAGGTGACGCTTCAAGGGGCCATAGTTTTCAGATTTGAGATTATTGGCTCTAAACAGGAAGGGTATGTACATCAAGGCCACATGTTGTAATGACAGAGCAAGTGTCACTGAGGATATAAAAGGAGACTCTGGGCCAATTTCAAACATTTGCAAATATTGTGAAAAGAAAGGATATGAGTTTTATTTACTAGGATGTCAAACTACTCAGAGGTGACTAAGGAAGCTATAAAAAGAAGACAAGTACTGCACTTTAGAAGGAAGACAATATCGCCCCCCTTCCCCCTGCATTTCTACCTTATTGGGAAGATGAGGTAGAGAAACAGTGAGAGATTTTAGGGGGACAACATGTCCCCTGCATCATGGGAGGGGCTGATGAGATCACTTCTAAGACAAGAGAAAGTCAGGACACAAGATGGAGAAAGGATCAAAGAGGACACACAGGAAGACTCGGTTCTCCTTCCCGGTTGCTCACCTTTCACTCGTGCAACAGTAATTGATCACATTGCAATTGTTTGCATTTCCCCATCGACTGCAAGCTCCTGGAAGGCAGCCATGTGTTCTTGCGTTTCATGTCCCCACACCTGGCAGCACACTCAAATCATGGAAGACATTCAACATATATGTTGTTGAGGGACTTAATAAAGGAATCTAACACATACCATTAAATCCCTTATTGTGAGAAAGTGGATTTGAAAATGTAATTTTAATGGCATAAAAGACATAGGGGTAATGTGTCTTTAAAACAATAACAATAAATCCTACTTAAAAAAAAAAAAAAAAAGAATAACATATATTACCTGATGACTGCTGGTCTCAGATACTTTAACATCCAAAGACCCTGCCAGGACAGCATACCAGTTTGTTCCAATATCACCCTGGCGAAATACTGAAGAAGAAATTGTGATGTAAATATACCAAATACAAGTTAGTTTTACTGCATGACCTGATAGTTTTTCACTAGTTTTCATAAGCATGACTTGGACCTAACTGCTTTTCCCACCTCTCCCCTATCTGTTTCCCCCTAGAACATGATGTGCTTTCCTTTACCTCATCTGTCAACAGAGCTTTCTCTTATTTATTGAATATTCTATGAAGTGAAACTCCATTAAACAGAACTCTCCCATACTTAACAGAGCTGTAATACAAGAAAATAATCCCAAATGCTATAAGATCCTTTGAATTGAAGAACTAACTGATGTTCTACATACTTTATCTTAAAAACATTTCATTGTATTGTGATTTGGGGGAAATAATTACTCCAGATAAGGTACATATTAACAAAATACCAGACCACCACCCCAATTTCCTAAATCTATATCAAAAGCAATGTATTTTCTAGAATAGCATGTCTCCTTTTAAAGTGACCACTGAATTTTTTTAAACTGCTTTATTTAAAATTTTTAACTACTGAATCATCACTTTCCATTTATATTCACTTTATAAACTCACTACTTTCAGGCATTCAGTAATGGTTCTCACCAGAAATTTCTGGAATTTGATTTTGCTCTAAGTTTGCCATCTCAGAGAGAAAATATTTAGCTATTCAGGTAGAATTTTAGTTCCCATATTATGTTACGACTGGACTTTGGAAAATAATTCTGAAATACCAAATCAAAAATCTCATACAAACCAGCTATCCTTTTAAATACCCTAGCTAAATAACTAGATAAATAATCTGATATTTTAAAATTTATTTTACAGTTCTAGTCAGAGGTCAAGTGACTCAATGAAAAATCATGACAGCTCAGAGGGACAGCTGAGTTGTGGCAAGGGTGTTGCTCACTGCATAAGAACAAGCTTCTAGGGACCAGAATTAATGGCGGCAAGTTGGTCTGAACTCCCTGACTAGGATGCTGTGCAGAGGCAAAAACCAAGTGTAATGATAAGCTAAAGACGGGGGGCTGATGAGTGCAGAGCTGGCCTCTCCAGTAACTCTGCTGCTCTGAACCTTCCTAAGTGACTATTGAACTTCACCCCAAAAGACATTATTATTTGTCCAAATTCATATTACATATCTTAGAAGATTCATTTTGAAAATGGCTTTAAGGGGCAGCGCCTGTGGCTCAGTGGGTAGGGCGCCGGCCCCCTATTCCGAGGGTGGTAGGTTCAAACCGGCCCTGGCCAAACTGCAACTAAAAAATAGCAAGGCATTGTGGCAGGCGACTACAGTCCCAGCTACTTGGGAGACGGAGGCAAGAGAATCGCCTAAACCCAGGAGTTGGAGGTTGCTGTGAGCTGTGTCACGCCATGGCACTCTACCAAGGGTGATAAAGTGAAACTCTGTCTCTACAAAATAAATAAATAAATAAATAAAAATGGCTTTAAGAAACAGAAAATAGAGTCTCATCAAGAGAATAGTTTCTGCTACCAGTAAGAAAAAGAACTATCTATTGGCAGTGATAGGTATGGACAATACATTTAACATAGAAATGTGACTGTGTTTGTAGTGTGTACACATGGGAAAATATCTTGAAGGAGACATACAAAATGTAGGTGATTGTAGGTGATTTTTCTTTTGTTGCTTTTTTTCAATAATGACCCTGTTGCTTTCCCACCCAGAACCATTCATGAACCCAGGTTTTATACAAGTTTCCACCCACAATGCCAGGGCCAAGTGCTCAAGGCACATGAGTTCCTTCCCCAGCTCCACTGGAGTAATCATAATTAATCTAAATCACTCATGGGGACCCTATATCTTTGCCAGTGATTGGTTCAGATACAGGCATGTGATGCAATTCTGGTCAGTAAAACAGTACAGGAAGGCTGCTGGGGGGACATCTGAAACAGAGACAAAAAGAAATGATCCTTTAGACTAGCAGTTCTCAACCTGTAGTCGCGCCCCACAGGAACTGCATTCAAGGGCTGCGGCACTAGGAAGGTTGAGAACCACTGCGTTAGAGACATGTTTTTACACTGGTCTGTGATGCCTCCAACTGCTGTAGCTGTCTTAGGACCACTTGAGATGAGTCTGAGGACAAAGCTAGCACCTGAGAATGCATATAAAAAAAAAAAAAAAAATGAAAGAAAAGAAAAGAAGACAGGAAGGACCTTGACCTTAATGATGTCACTGAGTTACTTTACTAACCCATCCTGAAGTCATCCTACCTGGGACTCCTTACAAATGAGCACTCGAGCTTTTTTTTTTTTGCAGTTTTTGGCCGGGACCGGGTTTGAACCTACTACCTCCTATATATGGGGCTGGCGCCCTACTCCTTTGAGCCACAGGCACTGCCCAGCACTGGAGCTTTTTTATTCTTCTCTGAGTAATTGACTTGTCAAGCCAGTTGGATGGGAGCTTTCTGTTACTGCAGCATAAAGTGTCCCCACATATGGAGAAGTATCACTTTTTTTTTAATAAAAAAAATACTTAAATAATCCAGCTGTTGTCACTCTGCCTCCATCCCTGCCCCTCATTTCCTCAAATAATCTTTTGAGGTCGATCCAAAACATTACTATTAGCATGTAAGAGGCCTTTTATCTTTCCTCAATATCCTATTGGTCACATGTTTCTTGGATGAGAGAAGACAACTACCTGAATTTCTAAGGATACAGCCAAATGTAGGAACCATTATGTCCCCCCAGCTCCATCTGGAAAGCAGGCTGCCCCGAAAGACCCGTTTACATTCTGTGAACGAAGGAGCCAAGGAAACGCCTACACGGAACTGAGTGGAGGGGTGTTGACTTAATACCCTCGGTTGAAGATCAGATCTTTTGCACATGAACACTCCGTTCGCTGTCTCTGACCGTGGGGTACACAGATGAGCGTGAGCCATACATGAACAGACCCTGCTGGAGATGTGTTTCTTACATGTTATTCCTTTTTCCAGGTTCTCGTAATAACCACATAAACAGATCTGATGGAGGAGATTTGGGTGAAATTTCTCAAAAGCTTTCACTTCCTTCAGCCGTGTGAAGATTATATCCACATCTTCACTGGATCGTTCCAATGGTCTGTATGGGAGAAAAAGGCACAGACAGCTGTGTAAGGATCTATTTGAAAGTGAGTCAGCAGGCGTTATTTTCATCATACTCAATAGTATGCAATTATCCCAATTGCAAGTATTTCGATGCAAATAGTTAGCCAACCCATTACAGGTATTTCTGGGCCTTTTTATCTGTTTCTGAGGCTTTGTGGACTACTCACCTTAAATCACTTAATCACTACTACTACAGATGGCTACCACAGGAGTCAACCTCAGAATCTTAAGTTCAAGGTTATGTTTTTGGATAGTGTTCAATCCCTTAGAAGTACCAGGATATAATAAGATACAAGAAAATGCAGATTTACTGAAAATTGAGGTCACAAATACAAAAGCCTACAGGAGCCAATTAGGTAAAATAAGCCAAATGTAAGGGGGAAAAGTCTACTAAAAAGCCACAGGGAAAACACAAAGCCAAATAAGCTGGCGATTCTACAGAAGGAAATGTGGAACTGCAAGCCCAGATGTTGTCAAATCTTCCAACTGTTTAAGGTAAATCTAGGTACGGATGTAGACATTTGTCCACGTTTCTTAAGCATTGTGGGGGCCACACAAAAACACATCTATGGAATAGATCTGGTCTGTTAACCACTGTTTTGTAATTTCTGGATTAAGATACAACAAAGAACCAAACAAAAATAAAATAGTTTTACACATGATATAAACTATTGTTTTTCTTTTCTTTGGGCAGATTTCCAAATCTATTCCTTCAACATGCTTTGCAGGACCCTGGTGGCGTTCCTGGATAGATATTTCACCTTACATAGACACGATCCTGCCTCGTGTGTGCACCAGAGCATTCTGGGATCAGAGGAAACGAAGTGCGCGAGGCTGTGACAGCGAGGGGAAATGTTGACCAGATACCTGTGTGTGCCCCCGCATTTACTAGCCTCCCTTGTAGTTATGCTGGAGCGATATTCTGGCTAGGGGACTGTGAACAAAACTAGCCTGCATCACTTCCGAGGTGAGACTGTTAAGAGCTAGGGGGTGTTTCCTTTACCTCTCTCTTCTTCAGCCACAACTTTGAAGGGTGCTATGGGTCAAACCGTGTCTCCCCAAAAGAAATATCAAAGTCCTAATACTCAGTACCTGAGCATATGACCTTATTTGCAGACAGGGTCTTTGGAGATGTAATTATAGTAAGATGGGGCTATACTGGATTAGGTGGGTCTTAATCCAATGACTAGTGTCCTGATAAGAAGAGGGAAACTTGGACGTAGAAACTCAGGGAAGACAGCCAGGTGAGGGTGAAGGCAGAGATTGGAATGATGTGTCTAAAAGCAAGGAATGCCAAGGATTGCGAGCGACCATAGGAAGCTGCACGGGAACCAGGGAGGATTATTCCCTAAAGCCTTCAAAGAAAAGATAGGCCTTCCCACACCCTTATTTCAGATCCATAGCCTCCAGAACCCCAAGGGAATAAATATTTGTTGTTTTAAACCATGCCATTTATGGCATCTTGTTTTTGGCAGCCCTAAAAATCTAATACGGAAGATATGTGTTTCAGATGCGACAGCTACAGGATGATAGCAGTGTACAACCCACAGAAGATTCCGTCTAAGTGGCAGATAATCCTCCCTTGACAGAAAGGGGGGAGTGTAGCAGGGGGGATGCCTGGGTGTCGTGTTCTACAGCAACCTCAGGCTGAACTCCCCTTGCTTCCCACATCTGCTCTTGCACCTGCGCTCGCTCCTGCCAGGCACGGCGCAGACACACCTTCTGCTGGGTTTGAATGTGTCCCTCCGATCCATCACCTAGCATCGCCCAGCCTAGCTCCAAAAGCAGGATCAGGTGGGCCAGAGTTCCACGGGACTTGGGACATCATCAGAAGAGGACAGACCCCATCATAAGAGATGAATATGTTCGGAGGACGTGAAGAAATGACCTGTCACTAAGGGAAGGACATAAGACACACACTTCCATGAGCTTATTTTAGAGGCTTTTCGCCTCTCAAATTCTGGCCCCTCACACTTTTAGGCCCAAGGAAACTAGATTCAAAGAATATGCCCACAACCTTCACTTAGCCTCCCAACTCTGGTCCCTGGGGAAGAGGGAGGGCAATCCTGCTGCACTGGTACCCAGCTTCTGAGACAGCAAAATGCCTGGAAGACCCAAGCGATCTGCAGGCTTTCCTGGGGAGAGGCAGCACATCAGCCTCGGTGCCTCTTCCAGCTGCTCCTCATGTGGGACAGGCCTGCTACGCTTCTCAGCAGAAGCTGTGTCCCCAAGTTGAGTGCTGTGGAACACAGGCTAGAACTTCAGCAGCCCATGAACAAGTGTGAACGGTGGTGCCGACCACTCTCAATGACAGTTTCTGTGTGCCAAGGGGGAAAGCACCTCGCAGGCAGCAAGGACAGGGGCAGCCAGCAGAGGCCCCCATGGTTGGGGGGAGTTGGTGGGAGGCAGAGTTGGTACCAGCAGGGGCCAGGTTGCTGCCATGGCAGTTCTGGCACGAGCCGTGGGACCAAAGCAATGGCAGCTTTTTATGTGAAGCACTAGATGAGCTGGAAACCGACTGGACAGTGACATGGTGGACTCACTTAGTCACAGAGGAGGAGAGATCAGCAGAGAGTGGACTCTGTCTTCCATCAAGAAGGAAAGCAGCACCCATATCACTACAGGAAGGCAGACCAGGGCAGCTTAAAAAGAGTTTTGGGCTTGGGCGGCGCCTGTGGCTCAAGGAGTAGGGCGCCGGCCCCATATACCGGGGGTGGCAGGTTCAAGCCCGGCCCGGCCAAAAATGCAAAAAAAAAAAAAAAAAAAAAAAGATTTCTGGCTTAACACTCTCCAGAGGAAGCTGGACACTCAGAAAGCAGTAGGAGAAACACTTATATACTTCCAAATAGCCCAAATCAAGCCCATAAGAGCTGCAAGATTCATAACCAAACTGTTAAATGACAACACCTAGAAAAACAAAACTAATGTGAGCTAATCAGGACAAGGCTGAAATCTCTCCTCCCAAATTAGTCCCTAATAATATCACCCACCGTTTAAAAAGCAACTTTTGACTTATCATGACTTTTACGGGCATGTCATGAAATGGGAATAATCTCGCTCAGCTATTAACTTACCCCCTTAGCACCTATCTCCGGAGTCCACCTCTCGTGATGCTCTCCTGTTGCTCCCCTTCTCTTATGAATCTCTAATTTCCTGATGCAACGTACACTCTCATCTCTGCAGAGGTCATGCCTGACACTTCCTTTCTAGATCCCACAGTCCCGGGTTGAGGGCAAAGTAACAAAACATCTTGGGTGTAGTGTTCTACAGCAACCTCAGACTGAACTCCCCTTTCTTCCCACGTGTGCTACTGCACCTCTGCTCCCTCCTTCCAGCCTGGTGTAGTCTCGCCCTCTGCTATGGTCTGGATGTGTCCCCCAAATCCATACGTTGGAAACATAATCCCCACAGCAACAGCCTTGTGTGGTGTGGTCCCATGGGGGCTTTAGATCATGAGGGCTCTGCCTCCGTGAAGGGATTCATGCCTCGGGAAAAGGGCATGCAGGAGCGGATTACCCCTTTGCACCTTCTGCCATGTGAGGACACAGCAAGAAGGCTCTCAGCAGTCACGGGCGCCCTGATCCTGGACGTCTCAGCCTCCAGAACTGTGAGAAATACATTTCTACTCTTTATAGAGTTCTTAGCTTCAGATATTCTGTAACAGCAGCACAAAACAGACACTTCCTCATCACACCCTGGTAATTCCACCTTCTAGCCTCTCTCGAATCCATCCTCCCTCGTTATCCTTAATGCCACTGTCTCCTTGAGCACAGATGGAGGGCACATGGGGCTCAGATGGGGACATGAAGCTGAACACAGGGCAGTCCTACCCTAGGAGGTTCTGCCCCGTAGTCAGCAGCAGTATTTTAAGCAGAGCAGTGACACGCCTGGATGTGCGTTTTGGGAAGATCACCTTGACTGTGACTAGAAGCAGATGGGAGACAGTCAAGACCAGCAGCCAAGAGACTGGCTGGGAAGTTCTCACAGTACATCAAGATGATGATGTGGTGTCTCTAATTATAGCTCACTTGAGGCTCCTTCCTCTCCCTTAATAAGGAGGAACAGCTGGTCCCCCAAGGAAAAGCTCCAAGCACAGAGAAGTTATTTTCCTTAGCCTGGCATCTAAGACCTAGGGCCCATTTTTAAAACTTCACTTTTAAAACATGTTCAAACAACAACAAAGGAATCATTTACAACTCCTATAACTCAGTAGTTTAAAAACCTAATTAAGAAATAGGCTAAGGACTTGAATAGACTTTCCTCCAGAAAAGACAAACAAATGGCCGACAAGTACATGAAAAGGTGATCCTCGTCACTAATCATCAGGGAAATGCAAATCAAAACCTCAAGGAGATCTCAACTCACACCTGCCAGGGTGGCGGTATCAAAAAAACAATAGACAAGAAGTGTTGGCAAGGATGTGGGGAAATTAGAACCTTTGTACACCGTTGGTCAGAATGTAAAATGATGCAGCTGCTATGAAAACCAAGTTAGAGGTGCTTTAAAAAATTAAAGATATAACTACCATAGTCCAGAAATCCCACTTCTGGGTATTTGTCCAAAAGAATTAAAATACGGATAGCGAAGAGATATTCACACTGCCATGTTCATTGCAGCACTATTCACAATAACCATGGTGTGGACACAACCTAAATGTCCATCAATCGAGGAATGGAATTAAAAAATTTGGTATATACATACAATGGAATACTATTCAGCCCTTAAAATGAAGGGAATTCTGCAATCAGTGACAACAGGCATGGATCTTAAGGACATGATGCTAAGTGAAATACTCCAGTCACAGACAAATATTACATGTTTTCACTTATACGTGGTCTCTAAAATAGTCAACTCTGTGGACTATAAGAGTGGAATGATGGCTACCAGCAGCTGGGGTTATGGGAAAATGAGGAGTTATTAATCAATGGACATAGAGTTTCATTCAGTCAAGCAAGATGGATAAGCTGTAGAAATCTGCTGTACCACACTGTACTTATACTCAAAAAGAACACATCGTACACTTACAAATTTGTCTCATGTTAAGTGTTCTCGCCACAATAAAACAAAGTTTTAAAAAAAGAATCACTTTCAAAAGAAGATGCTGTGGCAGACAAGATTTTAAGGTGACCCTCTATGACACACTTGTATAAGTCCCTTAAAAGTAGATGGAAACTATAGCATGCTTATAACCAAAACATAGCAAAGGTGAGGTGAGATCACTCTCATGATGATGTACAGCATGGGGCACGGGTGAAAAGATTTTGCAGATGTAATTAGGGTCCATAATTAGTTGACGTTAAGTTAACCCAAAAGGAGATTTTTGGGGGGTGGGCCTAACAAAATTGAGTGAGTCCTTTAAAAGAAGGTGGAAGAAGTAGAACATTGTTTTGCTGGCCTTAAAGAAGGAAACTGTTCTGCAGCCCAACCGTCTGTGAGAGGCCCACATGGCAAGGAATGTGGGCAGCTCCTTGCTGACAGCCAGCAAAAAAAGAGGGGCCTCAAGGCGCCCCAAGGAACTCTATTCTGCCTCACAAGCTGTGAGGAGGTCCCTAAACTCCAGAAAGGAATACAACCCAGTCAACACCTTGATTTCAGCCTTCGAGACTCTGAAAGGAGGATCCAGACAAGCGGTGCCTGGACTCTTGTCTCATGGAAATTGTGAATAATACATGTGTGCTCTTTTAAGTAGCCACATTTGTCACAATTCGTCACACAGCAATAGAAAAATGACACAGACACAAAGTTATTTTCTAACACTGACTAATTTCCTTATGGCCCAGCTTAGACTTCACTTCCTTCGTGGAGCTTTTCCTTACAAAGTTTCTTCTTCTCTGAAATCCAATTGATAATACTTCTTTTTGGCATCCAATCCCATTAGTTCATGTTTTATGCATGTAAGTTTTGTCTACTTGGAAATACCTTCTGCTATGGTCTGAAGGTTTGTGTCTTCCCTCCTAAATGTGTATGTTGAAATCCTACCCCCCTCCCCCAGGGGATGGTACTAAGGGGTGGAGCCTGTGGGAGATAATTAGCTCATAAAGTGCAGAGCCCTCATGAGTGGGATTAGCACTCTTATAAAAGAGACTCCAGAGATGAGTTCTGCCATGTGGGCACACAACAGAAAGATGCTATGAGACAGACAGTGGGCCCTCACTAGACAAGGAATCCACCAGCACCTTGAGCTTGAATTTCCCAGCCTCTAAAATGGAGAGAAATAAATTGATGCTGTTTATGAGCTACCTGGTCTAAAGTATTTTGTTCTAACAAACAAAACAGACTAACACAGCTTCATTTATCTATTCACTCACCCAGTAAACTTTTAAAACATGTTCAAACAATAACAAAGGAATCATTTACAACTCCTCATTTAAACTCAGTAGTTAAAAAACCCAATTAAGAAATAGGGTAAGGACTTGAATTGACTTTCCTCCAAAGAAGACAAACAAATGGCCGACAAGTACACGACAAGGTGCTTCCTTTTCATAAACCACTGAATTCCTACATGCTCCTCTTTCATTTTGTTTTGCTTTTCTTCTCATGGTTCTTCTGGTCTTCCAAGATGAATTTCACAGTCATCGAAAACTTTGTAATTCAGAGAGCAAGTTGGGCAGAGGATAACCCATCTAAGTTAGCAAATAGCTTAAACTAAAAATATTTCTGATGACATAAAATTCTTTCAATTGCTATATAAACTGTAATGGTAAATAATGCCAGTTAGCAATATCAAAAAAGATCTTTGTATTAGAATGTGTTTATGATCGTGAAAGGAATGGGGTTTTTAAATAGGTATTCTATTGTATTCTATTGACCGAGTCTCACTATGTTGCCCACGCTCTGGAGTGCAGTGGTTATTCCCAGGGATGATCATACTGCACTATAGCCTTGATGAACTCAGGGCTCAAAAGACCCTCCCAATTCAACCACCCAAGTAGCTGGGACTACAGCTTTGTACCAACACACCTGGCATAAAGAAAATGGTGTGTTTCTAACTTTTTATCACACCTACCTTTCAAATTCATGGCATGCACTCACATTAACAAGACTTAACTTTGACACAAGGAGCTATCAAAACCTATGAAATTTTAAAGGATTCTCCATTCACTGAACTCATCTTTCCTGAATGCACATTCATTTTATTTATCCATTCAGTAAACTATATTGCTACATTAGGTACCTTTCCCTGAAAGTACAAAGATGAGCAAGATGCCAACCCTATCCATGAGGAGCTCACAATCTAGTGGGAAAAAAAGTCATGTAACCAAAATCGGAACACGGTATAATAAAGACTGTAACAGGGATACCAAGAATATTGAGAACTACCAAACTCAGGTGTACCAGGGATAACAAAGGTTCTGGATTCCAGGTGCCGCCCATATGCATTATGACATGTGAAAATTTAATGTTCCCTTAAACTTTAATTCAGTCAATTCTAGATTATCTAGAGACTAATTATTCAGTTTCTGGGTTAGCTAGAGCACAAAATAATTAACACATAGGCATTTATGGAAAAGAATATACAATAACTATAAAATAAACAAAAAGCATTCCCCTTTGACAGGTTCTATTACTTGGCTATATAATGGTCGATACTGACAAACCCCAAGCTAGGAGTGATCCCACCCCTTCCCCATCCATCATCTGAACAGACCCTAGAGTGCCTACTCCTGCCAAAGCTCAGGAGACCTGCTGGGACAGTGGATTCCGACACCCCAACAGTCAGACCTGTGCAAGTCCAAAGGCAGGTAGAGAAGTGAAGGGGCTGAGGCAGGACTTCTTTCTGCCCACTGTCTTCCCATAATAATAAACGGAAGGCTTAGCCAAGACATGGACAGCAATAGTGGACTACGGTTACACTGTCATCTTACGGGAATATGCACACTGCTTAGTTTACTCAGCTACCTTGAAGTATTTTTAATTTTCAGATGTCATTTGAAGATCAGTAAATGTATTTCAGAACATTGGCTGTAATGTTAACTAAATATGTTTGCATTAAAATTCCTTTGCAGGCTGGGCACAGTGGCTCATGCCTCCTGTAATCCTGGCACTCTGGGAGGCCTAAGCAGGTATCGGATCGCCTGAACTCAGGAGTTAGAGACCAGCCAGAGCAAGAGCCAGACCCTGTTTCTACTAAAAAAGAAAAAGTAGCTAGGAACGGTGTGGCACATGCCTATAGTCTCAGCTACTTGGGAGGCTGAGGCAAACTCTTGCTCAAGCCCAAGTCATGGTGTCATAACACCATGGTGGTCATAACACCATGGTGTCTCAACAAAAAGAAAAAAGAAGGCTTGGCACCCGTAGTACAGTGGTTATAGTGCTAGCCACATATACCAAAGTTGGCAGGTTCGAACCCTGCCCAGGCCAGCTAACCAACAATGACAACCGCAACAAAAAACAGCCGGGCATTGTGGCAGGCACCTGTAGTCCCAGCTACTTGGGAAATTGAGGTAAGAGAATCGCTTGAGCCCAAGAGTTTGAGGTTGCTGTGAGCTGTGATGCCACAACACTCTACAGAGGGTGACATAGTGAGAGTCTTTCTCAAAAAAAAAGAACTCCTTTTCAGTTCAGTTTGACTCTTTTCATTTAAACAGTAATTAAAGCATTGTAAAGAGCGACTCTTCTTCTCTAATGAAGAGTGGTCAAATCTGAGATAATTTGCACGAGCTTTATCAATTAAAAAAGGCTACAGAAGTTATTGTTTCTAATGCCATCATCATTAGCCACCAGACCTTTTAAAAGAAGTATCAAATGAAAACAATAATAAAGTGTTTTAAAACATATACTAGAATTCTTGTGTGCCTGTTGCAGGTTTTATAGACAGATGTGCATATGTGGTTATTTCTGTCTATTATAATACTATGACAGTAAAATTGTTATAATAGACAAACACTATGTCTATTAGAGTATAACACTATGTAATCTACACTCTTAATCTTTTTATAAGACTGTTAACTTTTCAAAGATTGATACCTATTGAAAATTTTGATCATCACGACCCCAGTAGATAAAACAGATATTGTGAATCCCATTTTATAAACACGAACATTTAGACACAAAGGTTAGGTGACTTAGTAGTATGCTAAAATCACATGTATTTATGCCAGTGATGACATGGAAATAGCAGAAGTCTTTGAAACTCGAGATGTTTACCACTTATATTATCCTTTTAATTATATAATTATTAGCTACTTAGAATACTGAATTGTTTACTCTTCCATAATTACAAGTTTTTCCAACAATGTCAACAAAATCCAGAATGAAGAGTTGAGCATTCATTCATTCAATCTGTAAATATTTGCCGAGTATCTTTGTGACAGGTGAGTGAAACACTCAGTTGACATAAATATCATGATTCTTACACTCAGGAAGTTAAAATTTGGTAAGGGAGACATGTACACATATAGTAATTATCAAGGTGAAATAAGATTAGAGGTACAATTAAAATAGAAAAGAATAGGAACTCAGAAAGAAAGAGACATCACACGTGGGTGAAAGTTCTACAAAGACTTCATGCAGGCATTATTGTAAAATCTCCCTGAAATCAGTTTCTTCTCGTTTCTCTTTTTATGACTACAGCATGACACTAAATATTTGGTCAATTAGTCTGAAAAATTTATGCATCACATGGCCCCTCTCCATATAGACTCGCTCTCCTGCCTCTTCTCATTGTGAGTTTCCTAACCACTAACCCACCACCACACACACAGATACCCACATACACACACACACACACTTACAGAGATACACACACACAAACACACAGAGATACCCACACACACACACACAAACACACTTAGAGATACACACACACACAGAGATACACACACACACAAACACAGAGATACCCACACACAAACACACTTACAGAGATACCCACACACACACACTTACAGAGCTACCCACATACACACACACACACTTACAGAGATACACACACACGAACACACTTACAGAAATACACACACACAGAGATACCCACACACAAACACACTTACAGAGATACACACACACACACACAGAGATACACACTTACAGAGATACCCACACACACACACAAACACACTTACATAGATACACACATACACACAAACACGCTTACAGAAACACCCACATACACACACACAAACACACTTACAGGGATACACACATACACAAACACGCTTACAGAAACACCCACATACACACACACAAACAAACTTACAGAGATACACACACACACACTTACACAGATACACACACACACACACACACACACACACTTCAACTCAATCCATTGCTCCAATTCCTCCTTGGCTGGGACTCTTGATTTTGCCAGTATTCAGGGTGACCTTCAGAAAAATCCCCTTTAAAGAGCCTGAGATTACAGGGGCAACTGCGGTTTTTCATTCTCACTGCTGAGACTGATCATCACTCATGCAAGGCACACCAAGACCTCTGTGACCCTTCCCAAAAATGGCCTGCACTTCTGCCACCGTGGAGCAGAGCACTACAGACCACAAATTTGACCTTGAGCAAAGCAGTAAGAAAGGTCCAAATACCTCCAGCTCCCCTTTGCAGACAATCACTCTGTCATCTGCCCTATGACAGACCTCTGGGGCCCAGGGCTATTCAGAGAGTTGAAAAATCTCCCAATTAGGCAGAGGGCAAGGGCAGCCCTGCTAATGTCTAAAGAATAGTTGGCCCTGAATTTATGAGTAGAGAGGGAAGAAAAAGCTTTTTGGTCGGGCTCAGAGCATTGAATTTGTCTCATTACAATGAAAATGCAATATAAAACCAAAGTACAGCATCATCTAATTTTAACTATCCCTTTTCAAACATCTTCTCTTACTGTCCCTGAGCATCTACCCCCATCAGGACCATCAAGTTGGGCAACGGCTCTTCAGCACACATCCTCAGTCACAAGGCCCCAGACCCAGCCAGACTAGGATGCTTACTGCCTGTCTCCCCCCAAAAAACAGCACATAAAAGAGAACACTGTAATAATTCTCCCTATGCAGTATACTTGCTTTACTATCACTAAGTCAAAATATAACTTCTGTTGGCTCCTTGACGTTTAGAATGGCTTCTGGGATGGCTCGGATAACTGATATTTCTTTTAAAAGCTTTCTGGATAGGCTGCACCTGACGGTTCTTCCTCCTCTGTGTAATTTTCACTACAGTAAGCAGAGGCTCTCGAAAATCATTTCACAGTACTTGGCTGCTACACTCAAATTTGAGATGACTCTGTTCAAAAAATTGCCACTGTTGCAACTAAATATTAGGGGAACCCACTAAGAACCTTGGATTGCGAGAGTAGAATGGAAATCTCTTCAGTCAGATCCTTCTGACAATCTTCCTTAGCTATCTCTATTCCTGGGTAACAAGAAGGGGACCCTTGAAAGGTCAAGAATGTGGAAAAATGGATGTATATCAAGCATGTGGAGAGGAAAGGGAACAATATTACTTCACCTGGAACAGTGATTCTCCACTGTTAATCTGTCCTAACCATCCTGAAGCATAGGATACACACCCAGAATAACAGTGGAGGGAAACACACTTTTAAAAGGAAAGGTTTGAAAAAGATTTCTCAAACTGGATCAGCTGGTTGAGAATCTCTGGCTTTAAGAGAGAACTGGTTTATGAGTTAATTATGTTGATATAAGCCTCAAGAGTGTTTGAAGAATTGTATACGTTGGTTAATCCTACTTATTCATGGAACACCCCTTGCATCTTGCTGCCTCCCAAGTGCCCACCCAGCATCTGCTACTGGTGTCCCTGCTGGTGACAACTTGAAAAGCCCACAGAGTAAGAGGGTAAAGTTTCTAAGTTGGAGACAATTTGCCAGGTGCAGAGTTAGCCCTCCATATCCACAGGTTCTGCATCTAATGATTCAACCAACAACCATAGGTTGAAAATATTAGAGAAAAAATAGCAAAAAAAATAGTAATATAACAACAACATGGCACGATTATAAAATACAGTATAACAACTATTTGGATGACATTTACATTGTATTATGTTTGATAAGTAACCTAGAGATAATTGTATATGGGAAGATGTAGGTTATATGCAAATACCAGGCCATTTTACATTAAGAACTTGAGTATCTGCAGATTTTGTTATCCTTAAGGATCCTGGAGCCAATTCCTGCGGACCCCAAAGATGACGGTTCATAAACATAGCACTGGAAAATTAAGAATACTTATGAGATGTCAGAAATACTGACACTTAGTCCTACCACTAACATTAAGTCACCATGTGATATGAAATGTGTCCCTGGTAAAAACCTTGCTAGAGATCAAATTTGCTTTTTCATTCATTCACTCACTCACTCAACAAATACTTACCGAGCTCTTCCAGGGAGAAGAGCTATATCCTATTCTACAACACCACTATAACACCTAATATAGGCCTTTCGTTTGATGAGCTTTTTCTAAGAACTAAAAGCTGCCAAATACTTGGAATACACGATGTCATATACTGGCAAGGATTCTCTCCTTTGAACTAAATTTCAGTCAGGCTACTCTAAGTCCTTTCTTTCACTAGGCCCGACCACAAGTTTCTCTCTTTGTTCTTGATAAATCCAGTTTAAGCAACAATTCTCCTAAATCAGTTTCACAAAAATCCCCCACCCTTAGTATGTGACCACCCTCAGTATCTTGTCTTCAGGAAGAATCCTATCATGTCAGTTTAGCCAGAAACCCCCTTAGTCTCGATGTTTCTACTTAGTGATTTTCCATCCACACAGGCCACCTTGTTTATAAACCTCCTCTTCTTCTTGTTAAAGTAGGAGTTAAGACTGACTCCCCTACTATAAGACCTCACTTCTGGGAACCCTATACCTATCGCATGCCCCCCTTGAATAAAGTTATCCTTACCAGCTTTAACAACTGTTTGACTAATACGTTCTTTCATAATACAATATTGGAATAGTACTAAAACATTGGTGGGTTTCGATACATACTTGGGTGATAAGTCTCTTCATTTCCCCCTCAAGATGTCTGTGGTTATTAGAAGAATTCACTCTATGACTGGCCTCAATTTCAATAGATGCTATGAATAGGGAAGACATTAAATATTTCAAAGTGCAAAAATGCATAGTAAATAGGAGTAAATATAAACCCAATGGAAGACAATATAATAGCATCTGTCAAAAATTAGTGTATTTTAATACAGCAAATTCCAGTTATTGGACCTCTATAGGTATTCTTGCAAATGTATACAATTACGTATGTACAAAGATATGAAATAAAACGTATTTATTTGTGGATATACATAATGATAAACCCACACAATGGTACAGTATGCAAACTTTAGAAAGAATCAGGAGTGGCCAGGAGTGGTGGCGCATACCTATATAATCCCAGCACTTTAGGAGACCAAGCCAGGAGATGCACTTGAGGCCTAGAGGTTGAGACCAGCCTGGGCAACATAGGGAGATTCCATCTCTATAAAAAAAAATTTAGAATTAAAAAAAAAAGAGTGAGGAAGCTCTGTCAATTCCAAGTATTGAAGTATAGCAGTATATGCCACCCCAAAATATGCCACATGGCTTAAAGATTATTTTGTTTGGTTGTTTGCAGTTTTTGGCCGGGGCTGGTTTTGAATCCGCTGCCTCCAGTATATGGGGCCGGTGCCCTCCTCCTTTGAGCCACAGGTGCCGCCCACTTAAAGATTATTTTGCACTGAAGGCAACTGAGAAAACACCAATATAAGAAAAGTTCTCTAGCCTCCCCTTATTTGCCCAAAAGCAAGACATGAATTTACATAGGTGTTCCTCCTCTCTCCACCAGGAAGCACAAAATCTAATCACTAGAGATGACTTTAGACACTTAAGTGCCTAGAGATGGCAACAGGGTCTACATGACAAATGCTACTAACTGGCCCTTATCCACCATGATTTTCCTACATATTTTCCTTCTCACAATTTGGGGTCCCTATAGGTAGATTCAAGGTCCTTTTCCTTTGTCTTTTCATCTCTCTAAAATGTATTGTTTGTTGAAGATCCGATATAAGCCTGGAATTCTTTTTTTTTTAGACAGAGTCTCACTATGTCACCCTCTGTAGAGTGCTGTAGCATCACAGCTCACAGCAACCTCAAACTCTTGGGCTTAAGGATTTCTCTTGCCTCAGCTTCCCAAGTAGCTGGGACTGCAGGTGCCCACCACAATCCCTGGCTATTTTTTTGTTGCAGTTGTCATTGTTGATTGGCAGGCCCAGGCCGGATTCGAACCCACCAGCGTGGGTGGATGTGGCTGGTGCCCTACCCACTGAGCTATGTATGGGTGCCGCCATAAGCCTGGAATTCTAAACCACCTCTCAGAGAACTACTCCTTCCCTGGTTATCTCCCATGTATACATGAAAGATACATGTTAATAAACTCCTGTTTGGAGTTTTTTTGTTGTTGTTGTTGTTGTCATTGTTAATCAGTCTTTTGTTACAGGGGCCCTAACCAAGAACATTGAAGGCTAGAAGGAAAATTTTTCCTTTCTACCAGCTAAAGAGTATTATTTAGTAAATAAGGTTATTTAAGGCACAGTAGGATATAAATTCCCTTTCACAATGTTCAGGTTTTGGGGTTCTGAGAGATTTTTAAATCAAGCTTTAATAGTGACTAGACTGTTAAACAAATCTGAGGTGGTTAGTAAAGAAAATATCTAATACGATTTTTTAATAAATATTAGCTAGCTAAAAACCTTTCATCATACCCACAGAGCCTAATACATCTCATTTTCATTAAACCTACAAATGCCAGAGAAAACAGATGCCTTGAATTTCATTCTTTTTGGAAACAGTTTCTGGTACCCTCCTCAGTGTGTAAAATATAAAGAGCTGTCCTCACCAACACAAATTTCCAGTATGCCTCACTGCATAGCATGAAAAGCCCCAGGCAGCACGGTTTTTGCCAAGGCCATATGGCAGGGATTATGATTAGTTAGGAATGAAGATTCAATTTGACAGTCTTTCTTTATACTGTTAGTCATTTTGGTTTTCAAAGTGATCAGACTTAACAGTCCAGGCCAGGTAGGCTAGTGCACAGAATGCTTAATAAAAAGAAAGCCAACCTTGTATATAATTTCAGGCAATGTTCAAATTATTGCATTTAATTATGACTACAAAAGCAGTAAGCTGCCTAGAGACAGAGCTCCCAAAGGACCCGAGACTGGCCAAAGCCGCTATCAGAAAGCGGCCTTGTTACAGTCACGTATGGTCCATTTAGCAATAGGATTCTGTGACTTCCCACCCATGCCAAGGACATAGCTCTGGCTTGAGAGATCATAATAAACTTTCTAAATGCAAAATACTGGTCTACCTCTTCTAATCCACCTGTGGAGAGAGGAAGCCACTTTTTAGGGTCATCAAGAGTCAGATGTCTACACCACTTCCAGACCCAGGTCTCTAAGCAAGTAATCCAGGAAGTACCTTTGTCCCACAGCTTTCCTTCACCCAAGTAGAGATCACCAGCATCAGAATTTGGAGTTTCAGTCTCTAACCCAGTGGTTCTCAACCTTCCTAATGCTGTGGCCCTTTAACATAGTTCCTGTGGGTCACGACCCGCAGGTTGAGAACCGCTGCTCTAACCCCTTTCATTCAATACTTACTGTTGTATATCCACCAAGTGCAAAGCACAATAAAAAGATCTTGGAGAGTTACAAAGAAGAACCAGGCCTAGATTCAGCCCAGAGCAGCTTCTGATCTAGAAGGGGATCTAAAACAACTATATAAATGATGGCAAGCAAGGATAAAAGCAGTTGTGTGGGTCCCTAGAAAAGTACGCTGAGGTCTATGTAAAAACTCCTAGGGGTTCACAGACAAGAGTGAGTAGGGAAGGCTGCACAGAGAACCTTTTTTCTTCCAATTCTCTGCTTCCCACAGCACATTAATTGGTATTTTAATCAGCTCATAGAGAATGGGCAAAAATTGCAAAAATATAAAATGAGGTTTCCAGGCAGCAAAATGAGAAAGCACAAGCAAAGTCATAGAGGCAGGAAGTTACAGGCCAGGAGTAGTCAGCGCTTCCAACAGCTTGGGGTTCCACTGGCTCCTCAAGGAGGGAGACTGAGAAGACAGATTGGGACCCTGCTGGGGCTGGACTTGCATACCAGCCAGTCAGGTACAGACTTTATTCTGCTAACTATGGGAGGCCAGCAGAGATTTTTAAAAATCAGAAAATCAGAAACAAATCAGAGCCCATCCCTTTAGAAAATCATCTTTCTAGCAGGGGAGGAATTAGAGGAGAAAGGGACAACAGGCATGGAGACTAATTAAGACAGAGTTTTCAGGGCTCCATACGTCATACTTCTCACACCGTGCAGCCTGCATATCCATGACCTTATGGAACATCCACATGCTTGTTCAGATGTGATAACGCCAAAACTCTCTTCTCTTGCCTCTACTTTGAAAGAGTGTAGCATTACGTCTGGTTTTTCCTGAGACAGTCATGGCATCTACCTATAGTCCCATTGAAAATACTAACGGTGCCTCCCTGCACTCTCAAAAGTATCCTGCTTTAGATAATAAGTTATGCATCCACCTACTTAGACATAACTCTTCGCCTCTCTGCAGGTACTCTCCTAGGTAATCAGCGATTCAGAGCCAGGTGTACCATTGCCACCCTCTCCCCTACTCACTGCATGGCAATTATTCCGTCAGTTTCTCTCACCAGGGCACTAGGTCATCCACATTTTTCTGGCTTTAGAGCTTCTGCTGCCTCTCCAGCCCCAGCTCAGTGGGATGGAACAGGATGCACCTCTGATGGAAAAGGAACTTGTTTGGGGCAGAAGGGTTTGGGCTTGTGGAAAGTGGGTCTGCAGAGAACGCAGGGAGTCTCCGGCCTGCGGCAGGAGAAGGAGGACAAGGCTCTCCAGCTACCGATGAGTAAGATTTCAGACTTTGTTCTCAGCTGCAAGTGTCAGTGGGTATGTTGTGAAGATGAAAGGGTACAGTGGTATCAGGAAAATGAAAAAAATGGCTTGACTCCATGAAAGCAGTACTAATTATAGTCATCTTTTTAAAGATCATATGAACGATTTGTCCCTAATTACACTGCTGTTCAAGGAACAAATCTGTAGACCATTTTTATTGTAGCTTTATTTGATTATAATGATAAATTCTCCATATGTGTTTGCAATCATGGTTTGTTATGCAGGTATGGAATGAATATGTTTTTGACACTAACTCCGTCTATTATTAATGAATCATCTTACATGGTAAAAGACCTGGATTTTTCAAATCCCTATGAACTTTCATGCTTTCCCTCAGACAGAGGCAAGCATACTCGTAAGCCAGAACCCAAACCTTCCCTTATTGCCATTTTAAGGTTTTATCAGCTCCTTAGAAAAAAAAAATCATCTTTATTACTGACCTAAATCTTTTGTACTGGGAATTTAAAAAATATACCTGTATATGTGAGGTCGGGCAAATAAACTCATCCTAGAAAAAGTACTACATACCTCATTGCTAAAAATCACTACAGTCACCTTCCAAGTACTCCCCTTGGCCACCTGGTGACCACAGTGACATGCGTTGGATAGTGAACAGGAGTATTCCCTCCCCTGCAGATTGTACATCTAAATAAGAGCAACATTAGTCCACAGCTGTGTCACCATCTAGCGAGTACTGTTTGGGGAAATAGCAGTGAATAGCAGCTGGGATTTATTGTGTTCTCATTAGAGGCCAATCAATGTACTCACTTTGTATACATTAACTCAGTCCTCCCCATGGCTTTATAAGGTTGGTATTATTACCCTGCAGATGGGGAGACTAAGCCTGGGATATTTAGTAACTTCCCCAAAATCTCATAACCAGCAGGGGTAGCCCAGACTGAAACCTGGTCCATTTGGCAACACATTTTTATTTTTTTATTTTTAATCAGGACCACCCAGGATGTGACTTCCCCCAGACAGGTGGATAATTAGGTCTACGTCAAACATTCTCTGACTATTGGTTCAGTATCTATTTAGCAAAGGAATGAAGCAGAGGAGCAGGACCAGCCTGTGCCAGCCTTCAGATATTTGCCTATTTCTTCAAGCAGTTCAGCAATGGCCCAGATTTGTGTGCTCTGCTCAACAAACTAAAGTATGCACACATATGCCACCAAACACATCAGCAAACACTAAGCTTGCAGGCTCAGTGCCCATAGCTCAGAGGTTAGGGCACCAGCCACATGCACCAGGGCTGGTGGGTTCAAATCCAGCCTGGACCTGCTAAACAACAATGACAACAATAAATAGCCAGGTGTTGTGGTGGGTGCCTGTAGTTCCAGCTACTTGGGAGGCTGAGGCAAGAGAATTGCTTAAGCCTAAGAGTTGAAGGTTGCTGTGAGCTATGACGCTATGGCACCCTACCCAGGGTGATGTAGTGAGACTCTGTCTCAAAAAAAAAAAATTTAAAAAACTAAGCTTGCATTGAGTAAGTCCCACTCTCTGTTAGAAGGGAGTAAGACTATCTGTGGTTAGTCATGATGACCCCACTGTACACGCTCTGAACACCTTGTGAAAGTGGATCTTCTGCCACTAATCAGTATTCTTTGTATGAAGAATTCTGGCAAGCCTTGGGTTGCCAGATGTTGCAAATACAAATAAAGGATACCCACTTAATTTTTTTTAACATATGCCCATTGTAATTTGGGGACATACTTACATTTTGAAACTATTTATCTTTTATCTACAATTTAAATTTAGCTGGGCATTTTCTACTTTATCTGGGGATCCTAAGTAAGCCCAGTTTTCCCAATCTCTTATTTCTGTTGATGTTGCTGGGACTCAGATAAAGATACCTCAAAATATGCCTCTGTGGACTTCAAACTGAGAGCGGGTAGGGAACAGCAAGTGCAGGGAGGGCCTTTCTCTAAAGTCCTCTATCTACTAAAGGCTGAATTCTCCAGAAGAGATTCAATTGCTATGAATCATTTTTCATCAGAGGAAAATGAAACATACCACAGGAAGGAAGATTAGAGCTGACACCACCCCCAGCCCAAGCCTTGTTCCAGGATATTGTTCTTGGCACCCATCATCTCCCCTAAAACTGTTTTACTCTTCCTCGACAAGTGCCTACATCTCCACTTCCCACTCCCCTCTGAAGAAGCATTTATGTTTTAACCATCTGACCCTTCTTTGGGACACCCATGCCCTCATACACATAATTTGTACGTATTTTCTCCTGCCTACTTTCAACTTATTCTAGAGATCCAACCTTCAGGGAAGGGAAGTTTTTTTCACTCCTACAATCGTTTAGAACTTCTCTGAGATGGATGCTCCTGAAATCGCACAGCCTAACCGAGCTCTGATTCTATCTCTTCCGCAATATCATGATTTGTTCCACAATCACCCATAAGGAAATGGCAATGGTGATGCAAATGCCCCCGTGCATCTCAAGGTAGTGTGCTCATCACCCTGCGGTGCTCAGCTCTGCGTGAGAAGGCAGAGAGCTAGACAATGAGGAGGAAGCATCTACCCAGAGCATCAACTTTACAGAAAAATTTTGAGAAAAAAGTTTTGCAATCAGTCTTGAATTTTTAAAAGAATTTGTCACATGAATATGCAGCAAATTTCTGGTTTTTCATCTCGGCCAATGTTGAGTTTTTTTTTCATGAAAACCAGTAGGTTATAAATATTTTAATGTGCCGTGAGGGAGTGTAACCTTTGGCACTCTGGAATCATATGAGAATCCACAGAATCAGCACTGCGGTGCAGACAGTGAGCAATGTCTTTGGCAGAACTGATTATGCTAACGTCACTAGCTCCAGCACACGCAGCTGGCACTCTTCCACCTGAGTATTCATGCCAGGAAGTGTGATTTCTTGATGAATCCACAGAAGCTTTTATTTCCCTTTTTTTTCCCACTCTTGGCTGCAAAAAAGTCTACTGGCTCCCATCAATGAGTGCAGCTTCCTACTGGAATCTCTCAAATATGTGATAAATCAAACATTTAGTTGACAAACATGAAACTATAAAAACTCCATTTTCAGTTTTAGTGAGTGTCTCTTTGATATAAAACCAACCAAAATTAAGGATTTTTTATGATAGATACATTTTTCCTCTTTACATTTTAGAATGGCAATGCATCTCTTGTATGAAGGAGTGTTGGTACATTAATTAATTGAATGACCTTGAAATCCCTGATTTTAATAACTCTCAAGATTTCACCTGGTAGAAATATGGGGAAGATGGCCGACTGGTAGCAACCCTTGGCAGAGACTCCTGAGCAGAGGAAGGAAAACTGGACGGAATCGGGACTCTATGAAGCCAAAGGTGGGAAGCTGAGCCAAGAAAGAAGTTTGGCAAGCTGTAATTCCAAGGAAGAGAATTCAAGAAAACAAATTACAGGTACAATGCCCATCGACTAGAGGATGGGAGACCCCTCTCCCAAGCAGGAGGCCTGCTGCAGGCTATCTGTGACCAAGCAGGGAACAAAAGACCTCTCATTGTACCTCGCTGGAGAGAGCCGCTAAACTCCAGGACTCTTTCTCCAGGGAGGTCCCACTTATGAACCTAGACACCACCCCGCCAGGCATAAAATTGAACAGATATTTTCCCCCACAAGTCCAAACTCCCAGACTACCCTTTTCCCCTCGCATAGAGGTCTGAATTTCTGCCCCCTACAGAGCACGGAGTGTTTGGTCTTATCCTGAGAGATCTGGGCATACTGTGGACCACCAACCATCAGGATGGAATCTGTGACTAATGGGGAAGAAAAAGGGTGTGGAAAGAAAGGGATATTTGGTGGGAGGAGGAGCAGTCCCTGGATATGACTATGTCCAGCCAGTGGTAGTATTGACCCTTTGTTCTGGCTGTGTCTGGCAGATGGGGTGCAGAACCCACAGCTCTGATGGCACCCACAACGGGAGAACAGTTGCCCCATGTGGACTGAGTTCAGAAGTCAGGGCTGGTCCCCAGCCTGTGCTGGGCCTACAAGCAGAGGCTTACTAGGTGTGGACTGAGACCTGAGAGCAAGGACGCAACCCCCCGATTCCAACAGAACCTTCTAGCAGTGGCTTACTGGATATGAACCAAGACCTGAGGTGTGGACTGAGACCTAAGGCTAGGGCATGGTCCCCTGTGTCCAGCGGGGCTGGTGAGCAGAGGCTTACCAAGTGAGGACTGAGACCAGAGGGTGAGGCCCAGAGCCTGACTCTGACAGAGCCTACAAAGAGGCTTGCCAGGCAGTGGACTGAGACTAGCAGGCAGGGGCATGGTCCCCTGACTCCAACTGGTCTGGCAAGCAGAGGCTAGCTGGGTGTGGACTGAGACTGATGGGTGGGGGCATGGCCCCTGGCTCCAGCTGGACCTGTGACCAGAGAAGAGACAACAGTGTGGACTGACTCTGGCTGGTGGGAGTGTGGACCCCAGGCTCCAATTGTGCTGTTGGAGACCCTTGAATCCCTCTCTGTTGAGCAGGGTTTGCACTGCCTGAGACAATTTAATTGGAACCCATGTCTGGGGCTGTCCACTTGGGGACATTCTAAGGTTGACCTTCAAAATTCTGTAGCAGAAAACAACTGAAGGGTGGAAGCTGGGTGCCGCAGCTGTTTGTATCTCTCCACAGTCAAGATTTAAACCTAATACTGTGGTTTCTTAGGAAAGGATAGAGGTTGGCTGATATCAAAACAGAGCTAGCTTGCACTATCTCACTAAGTAGGTCCTCAGAGTCTCTGACAAAAACTCTAAAAGGGACTTTTGTAAGGTTGTAGGAGATAAGCCACCATTACAAACTCTAGCGCTTTGGTAAGGGGCTATCTCTACTACCTAGGAACCCCAATTCAAACTCACCCTACCAGTTCTAATAACCAAATGGTGGAAAATAAACATGGTGTGGACCCAACAGAAGAACTCTGGCAACATGAATAACCATAGTAGATCAACCCCCTCTAAGAAATGACAAAGGAGATGCAACTGAAAATGCCATGCACAGAAAATGGCAGCAATGTCAGAAATCAAATTCAAAATATGGATTGCAAATAAGATAAATAGAATAGAAAGTAGAAATTGAATTCCAAAGAGTAGTTCTAAAGTAGTCTCAGGAAATTAATGAATTCAAAGGCTAAGTCGCCAAAGATATGGACATAATGAGACAAGACATAGCAGAGCTCAAGGAAACAAAAAAGTTAGTTCAGGACCTCCAAAATACAGTAGAATTCCTCAGTAACAGAGTTGACCAGGCAGAAGAAAGGATTTCTGAAACTGAAGACAAAGCTTTTGAATGTTCCCAAATGTTCCCAAACACTTAAAGAGGCAGACAAATGGAGAGCAAAAACGGATCATTCCTTGAGAGAGTTGTGGGATCACTCCAAAAGATCAAACATTTGTCTTATAGGAATTCCCAAAGGAGAAGAGGATGGTCTTAAAGGTATAGACACTCCACTCCAAGAGATTTTGGAGGAAGAATTTCCCAAGCATTGCAAGAGATACAGAACTTCAGATAGTAGACAGTTTCAGAACCCCAGCAAGACTCAATCCAAATAAAGCATCTCCTAGACACATTGTGATTAACTTTGCCAAAGGTAAAATGAAGGAGAAAATTCTGCAAGCAGCCAGATGTAAGCATCATCTGCAAAGGAATAAATATCAGAATGACTGCAGATCTCTCAGCCAAAACGTTTCAAGCCAGGAGAAGAGGGTCGTCGACCTTCAATCTCCTAAAACAAAACAATTCCAGCCCAGAATCCTGTATCCAACTAAACTGAATTTCATTTGTGATGGAGAAATCAAATACTTTAATGACATAGACATAATGAAGAAATTTGCTACAATTAAACCAGCTCTCCAGGCTATTTTCAGACCCATCCTCTGCAATGACCAGTGCAATGCTCTACCTCCAAAGTAAACTCACCCAGAAATTTTGGAACAAAACCCAACTTCCACAGTGGTGAAAGGATTAAAAATGTCCATTGGACATCCAAAAATCATGACACCCAAAACACAACCAGGCTTATCAATTCTCTCAATTAATGTGAATGCTTTAAACTGTCCTCTAAAGAGGCACAGGCTAGCTGACTGGATACATAAACTCAGACCAGATATCTGCTTATACAAGAATTTTATCTTATCTTACAGGATAAAAATAGACTCAGGGTGAAGGGATGGACTTGTATAATACAGGCAAATGGAAACCAGAAAAAAGCAAGGGTTGCAATTTTAGTAGCAGATACAATTGGCTTTAAACCAACAAAGATAAAGATAAGGAAGGTCACTACATATTTGTCAAGGGAAACACCCAACATGAAGAGATTTTTATAATTAACATTTATGCACCCTACCAGAATGCTCCTCAATTCGTAAAGCAGACCCTAATGGATATGAACAACTTGATATCTTCTTGCACTATAATAGTTGGAGATTTTAACACCCCTTTGACAGTTTTGGATAGATCCTCCAAGAAGAAACTAAACAAGGGAATATTAGACTTAAACCTAACCCTAGAACAAATGGACTTTACATACCTCTACCAAACATTTCACCCTAATAAAAATGAATATACATTCTTCTTGTCAGCCCACAGGTCATCCTCCAAAATAGATCATGTCCTAGGATACAAGTCTAACCTCAGCAACTTTAAAAGTGTAGAAATTATTCCTTGTATCTTCTCAAACCACTATGGAATAAAAGTTGAACTCAACAGGAATCTTCATACTCAAACAAAGTCATGGAAACTAAATAATCTTGGGCTGAATAATAGCTGGGTCAAAGACGAAATTAAGAAGGAAATCACCAAATTTTTGGAACAAAATGATAAAGAAGATACAAAGTATCAAAACCTGTGGGATACTGAAAAGGCAGTCCTAAGAGGGAAATTTATAGCATTATAACCCTTCATCAAGAAAACAGAAAGAGAGGAAGCGAACAACTTTAATGGATCATCTCAAGCAACTGGAAAAGGAAGAACATTCCAACCCCAAACCCAGCAGAAGAAAAGAAATTACAAAAATTAGGGTAGAATTAAATGAAATTGAAAACAAAAGAATCATTCAGAAGATCAACAAAACAAAAAGCTTTGAAAAGATTAACAAAATTGATAAACCTTTGGCCAACCTAACCAGAAATAGAAAAGTAAAATCTCTAATATCATCTATGAGAAAGGATAAATGAAAAATAATAACAGATACTTCAGAAATTAAAAAATCTTCAATGATTACTACAAAAATCTCTATTCCAAGAACTATGAAAATCTGAAGGAAATGGACCAATACCTGGAAGCATGCCACCTTCCTAGAGTCAACCAGAAAGAATTAGAAATCTTGAGTAGACCTATATCAATCACTGAAATAGCACCAACAATACAAAAACTCCCAAAAAAGAAAACTCCGGGATCAGATGGCTTCAGATCTGAATTCTATCAAACCTTTCAAGAGGAACTAGTACCTATAATATACAAAGTTTTCCAAAGCATAGAAAAAGAAGGAATACTTCCCAACCCATTCTATGAAGCAAATGTCACCCTGATACCTAAACCAGGAAAGGATCCAACAAAGAAAGAAAATTATAGACCAATATCATTAATGAATATCAATGCAAAAATATTCAATAAGATCTTAGCAAACAGAATTCAGCAACACATCAAAAAAATTATACACCATGATCAAGTTGGTTTTATTCCAGGGTTACAGGATTGGTTCAACATACGCAAATCTATAAATATAATACAACACATCAATAAAATAAAAAACAAAGACCATATGATTCTCTCAACTGACACAGAAAAAACCTTTGATAATATCTAGCATCCTTTCATGATCAGAACACTTAAGAAAATAGGCATAGAAGGGACATTTCTTAAACTGATAGAGGCCATCTACAGCAAACTCACAGTCAATATCATATTGAATGGTGTAAAATTGAAACCATTTCCACTCAGATCAGGAATGAGGCAAGGATGCTCACTGTCTCTACTGCTATTCAACATAGTAATGGAAGTCTTAGCCATTGCAATCAGGCAAGAGAAGGCAAACAAGGGTATCCAAATAGGATCAGAGGAAATGAAACTCTCACTCTTTGCTGATGATATGATCCTATACCTGGAAAATCCCAGGGACTCAACTTCAAAACTCTTAGAAGTGATCAAGGAATACAGCAGTGTCTCAGGATACAAAATCAATACTTACAAATCAGTAGCTTTTATATATGCCAACAATAGTCCAGATGAAAATAAGTCAAGGAATCTATTCCTTTCACAGTAGGGCCAAAGAAGATGAAATATCTGGGAATTTACCTAACAAAGGACGTAAAAGATCTCTATAAACAGAACTATGAAACTCTGAGAAAAGAAATAGCTGAAGATGTTAACAAATGGAAAAACATACCATGCTCATGGCCAGGAAGAATCAACATTGTTAAAATGTCCATACTACCCAAAGCAATCTACAGATTTAATGCAATCCCTATTAAAGCCCCATTGTCATAATTTCAAGAACTTGAAAAAAATAGTACTTTGTTTTATATGGAATAGCAAATACATTACTCAGAAATAAGAACAAATCAGGAGGTATCACATTACCAGACTTCAGGCTATACTATAAATCTATACTGATCAAAACAGCATGATACTGGCACAAAAACAGAGAAGTAGATATATGGAACAGAATAGAGACCAAAAGATGAACCCAACTACTTATCGCCATTTAATCTTTGACTAGCCTGTCAAAAATATTCAGTGGGGGAAAGACTCCCTATTTAACAAATGGTGCTGAGTGAACTGGCTGGTGACCCGTAGAAGACTGAAACTGGACCCCCCCACCTTTTACCATTAACAAAAATTGATTCTCACTGCATAAAAGATTTAAACTTAAGACATGAAACTATAAAATACTAGAAGAGAGTTCAGGGAAAACACTTGAAGAAATCAGCCTGGGAGAATATTTTATGAGGAGGACCACCCCTAGCAATTCAAGCAACACCAAAAACATATTACTGGGATCTGATCAAACTAAAAAGCTTCTGCACGGCCAAGAGCACAGCAAGTAAAGCAAACAGACAGCCTTCAGAGAAGATATTTGCATATTAGGTTTCCGACAAAGGTGTGATAACTAGAATCTACAGAGAACTCAAACTAATTGATAAGAAAAGAACAAATAACCCCATTTCTATGTAGGCAAGAGACTTGAACAGAAACTTCTCTAATGAAGACAGGTGCATGGCCTACAAACACATAAGAAAATGCTCATCAGAGAAATGCAAATCTAAACCACTTTGAGGTATCATCTAATTCCAGTAAAATTAGCCCACATCACCAAATCCCAATACTACAGATGTCGACATGGATGTGGAGAGAAGGGAACACTTCTACACTGCTGGTGGAAATGCAAGTTAACATGACCTTTTTGGAAAGATTTTTGGAGAACACTCAAGGAACAAAAGTAGACCTACTGTTGGATCCTATAATTCCTCTACTAGGTATATGCTCGACAGATCGAAAATTATTTTACAACAAAGACATTTGTACCAGAATGTTTACTGCAGCCCAATTCATAATAGCCAAGACATGGAAAAAGCCCAAGTGCCCACTGTCCCATGAATGGATTAACAAATTATGGTATATGTATAGCATGGAATACTAAGCTCACAGCAAACTCAAACTCTTGGGCTTAAGCAATTCTCTTGCCTCAGGCACCTGAGTAGCTGGGACTACAGGCACCTGCCACAAAGCCTGGCTATTTTGGAGGGGAGGGTCGGGGGGTGGGGGCCGGGTTCAAACTTGCCACCTTCAGTATATGGGGCCAGCGCCCTACTCACTGAGCCATCGGTGCCACCCTGGAACATATTCTTCTTAGTAAAAAATCTCAAGAATAGGAAAAAAAAGTACCCAATACTACTACGAAATCAATGTATAATTACCTACATATGAATGGCAAAACATAACTAGAGTCCAGCAAGTAGAAGGCAAGAGGAGAGAGAGGGGAGGGGAGAGGGGGTATGGGAGGAGGAGGGTATTTGGGGGAACCTCACCTAATGTGCATGATCAATGATACATTTCAAAACTATTAAGGAATGAGTATAATTGTGATGGATGCTCAATGTAAGCATTTCACATTGTATATCAAAGCAGTCCACTGAACCCCATAAATGCATCAATGTACAAAGTTATGATTTAATGAAAAAATAATTTAAAAAAATAAAAACACTAAATATTAAAAGCCAGTTTTACACCAATTAGTATGTGATTTTCTGGTAAGTACCACAGAATAGGTTATAATTCATGAACTGCCAAAAATTTAGGCTGATAGGCTGAAAGATTCTTAAAATCCTTTAACACAATTTTAAATTCAGACCTCAAATTTTTGCTTACTGACTTTTATTCACCAGATGAGCCTCATGTGGAATGTATTTGCTAACAAGCCCTGTAAACTTACTAAACTGTTTGTACAATCATCTGTTTAGCATCTGTCTCACCCATTTGACTGTACGGCTGTATGTTCACTGTTAAGCCTTACAGCATAGTGACTGGAACCATAAAGCTACTCAATATTTTATAGAATTAATAAATAATATGAAAATATAATAATATAAAAAAGCAGTAACTTTATTTGGTGGTATGGATTTCAGGATAACCATAAGATGATCAGGATTCCAAATTCTATTAATATAAATTTAAGAATGCTCTTACTAAGAATAAGCAGTAGGAATTCTGTTAATTACATGTACTATAGGAATACACAAAAAATAAATCTCCACCTTCTTTTGACTTTAATATTTCTTCCTTTCACTTACTTACTACCATCAGTAGACTTTTCACCCTTAGGTTAGGAATGTGCTTTCAAGCTATCTGAGTACTCATTTTAACAAAATTTCAGATACAAAACTCTGTTTCTTCTGTGGCATGCATCACCCATTCACACAAAAAATAATGAGTACTTATTATATGTCAAGTACAACACTCAACAACACAGATAGGAGACTCTGCCCTTAGGGAACTTATATTCCTGTGAAACAGTACAGTGAGACTGTGCCTTCTTTTATTTTTTTAGGGGCATTTAAATACAAAAAAAAAAAAAAATGGTAGTGGTGATTTTCATAAATTGGGTCATTTTACGATTATCAAGTTTATCAAATTCTACAGAATGTGTTATATTGCTAAATGGTATCAGAAACCAGAATATTTTACTGAGAGCTTTTTTTTGTTGTTGTTCTGAGACAGAGCCTCAAGCTGTCGCCCTGGGTAGAGTGCTGTGGCATCACAGCTCACAGCAACCTCCAACTACTGGGCTCAAGCGATTCTCCTGCCTCAGCCTCTCAAGTAGCTGGGGCTATAGGCACCCACCACAGTGCCTGGCTATTTTTTGGTTGCAGCCGTCATTGTTATTTGGTGGTCCCAGGCTGGATTTGAACCCTCCAGCTCAGGGGTATATGACTGGCATCCTAGCCACTTGAGCCACAGACGCCAAGCCTTACTGAGAGCTTTAAATCACCATAATTCTACTGACTATTTCCTGAGAATACCTCTAGAAAGCCTTTTTAGAAAATCGATTGAGGTGTTTCTGAATTACTTTTTCTATTTAGGTAATACCTTAATAATTTATATGTATATGCACATATATATGTCTATTTGTGCAGATTTAAATGGATGTGTTGTTCTTTTTTTAATTTTGTGTGTGTGGCCAGGTGCAGTGGCTCATGCCTGTAATCCTAGCACTCTGGAGGCTGAGGCGGGTGGACTGCCTGAGCTCAGGAGTTCAAGACCAGCCTGAGCGAAAGCAAGACCCTGTCTCTAAAAAATAGACGGGCACTGTGGCGGGTGCTTGTATTCCCATCTACTGGGAGGCTGTGGCAAGAGAATCGCTTAAGCCCAAGAGTTGGGAGGTTGCTGTGAGCTTATGATGTGACAGCACTCTACTGACGGCAACAAAGTGAGACTCTGTCTCAAAAAAAAAAAAAAAAATTGTGTATGTGTGTAGCCACACATAATTATTATTACTATTTTTTTTTTTTTTTTTTTTCCTTTTTGCAGTTTTTTGGCTGGGGCTGGGTTTCAACCTGCTACCTCTGGTATATGAGGCCAGCACCCTACTCCTTTGAGCCACAGAGCCACCCAGCCACACATGATTTTTTAATGGTATAGAGAACTTAATATACCTGTCACTATCTATAAACTGTTCATTCTGACTGGACTCACATTTCCTTGGTAATTCTATTGTTTGCAATCTATTTTAGGAGCAAGCAGAGCAATTTTTATACTGTGCTGTTCCGGCCACTCTAGCATGATGTCAGCCTGTCATCACTGCAACAGCTGCATGGCAATTATTTCCTGGTAGCACCTAATTCCATGGTAAGTACAATTCATTTTCCCCCATAGAAATGGCTTTCTCAAATTTCTTTCAAAATTTACAGTAAACAGTAAAAGGACAAATGACGGACAAGGCCTTACATGTTAAAAGCTAACTGTGAACTTACCCTGGCACTGGTTCTACACTAGAATGAACTGAGATGAAACATTTAACTTCTCTAAGGTTCATTTTCATTATCTGCAGTGAGCAGGGAGACTGGACCAGCAGGTCTAGCCTGCTTTGATTTTCTGATCACTAAGTTGAAATAAGCCAATGACTCACAATGTATCATTAAAATAAACAGAATTTTCTCAAATTTAATGTAAAATAATTTGATTCTGTATATACTAAAGAAACAGCCTGTAGAAAAAACAAATGAGCACTAATCCCTGGTTTCCCAATTCTCTACTAGAACCATCAGACGACATTTCCCTTTCTGAATGAGAATAATTAGAATATAACTTTAAAAATTACGGCTGGATCCTGTAAGCATACTAACGATGGCTCCCCCTGCAAATCAGCTTTTATAAGCACTCCCTTTCTTTTAAAATGTGGCACCTAATAGCTTGATAACCAATTTTCTCAAATAATTTTCTTCTCATGAAATAAAAATAACAACAAAAAAATAACAGGCTTTTCCAAAATATGAAAGAGGTTTCATTCTGTATACACTAGGAGCAACACCATATTTTTTCTCTAGTCCTTTAGGAATGGTCAGTTCTATTCAAATATGTAACATATGCTTTAAAATATCAAAGAAGAATCTCTATATCTGGCTGAAGTTTAAGTTTCTTGTTCATCATTAGAAATTAAAGGGTCCTAAAAGAGCTATATATCTTCACCTGGCCAAGTCCCAGAAAATGTTTCCAGAAAATTGGCCCTAGAAACTCTTCAACATCTATTTACCACAGTGGAATTATTTTAAAGATTTGTTAACCAAATTCATTTTTACTCGCCTCCCTGAAACATACACTAACTATACAGAAAAATGCTCTTTCATAGTATTTATATCTTTAGAACTGTTTTTTGTTGTGCCAATATAACAAGTTTTTTCCTTGAGAAAGAACTTCCAAAATAACAAGCAACGAATTTAGAAATGAAAAAGTTGGAAAAAATTAGGATGTAGTATCTACTGCTAAGGTTACTAGCAAATGACAAATATTATTAAATGTTTTCATATAAGATGTAATTACAACCAGTTCCTGGATTTAATAAGCATTCTTATAAACTCCTTTGTATTGGTTTAGAACTAATATGGCTCATACAGAAAGTAACAGCAACAATATATTTGTGGACCTATGCAATTATTTCTCAGAAAGCCATGGCTATCAACTATAGGAAAACATGAAATATAAGATCTGACAATTAAACTTTCAAACTCATCCTACTATTGCTGAACATTACTACAGTCACCTTTGAAGTACTCACCAACACCAGCACCTAGTCTACCCTTCAAAGCAATTCTGGGATTCTTTTTCCATCAGAGCTATTGTTATGTTATGCTTAATGTCCTGTATGTCATGAAAATGTCTTCCTTTCAATATTTTCTTTATCTTCAAGTAAAGAAAAAAGTCCCTGGGGGCCAGATCAGGTGAGTAGGGAGATTGTCCAATACAGTTATCTGTTTATTGGATAAAAACTCCCTCACAGACAGTGCCAGGTGAGCTGGTGCATGCGACAATAATAAACACCACTCAGAAAGACACTGCCATACATCAACACAAACACAACTCTGATATATACACTGTTATACGAAGGTTACAAAAACTTACTGAGTTGTTTGTGTAGTGCTGCCAATGAAAGCATGTGGTGGCAAGTTTACAAACTTAATTGTCAGACCTCCATATAAAAGAAATACCATTGTCTTCCTCTGTTTTAACCTGTTTTGACTGTAATTGCATCCAGATAAACTTACCTTCCAATCTGAAAAATCCAAAGATAAATACAAAAAAGGAACTAAGTTTATTCATCTTTCCCTCAGATAATTCTATATCTGAAGCATCTAAAAAAAATCTAAGTCTTACCTAGAAGGATCCCAAGTGACTTAGTTCAACACAGCTATGCAATGGAGTGTACAGGGATAGGTTCTAAAGTCAAAGTAAGGCAAAAGTCAGTCAAAATAACCCCCCAAAAATCAGTGACATAGGCCAATGAGATACTATACATTGTTCTGTGCATATTTCTGTTTATATAAATCCAACACAGCTAAACAGATTGTTGTTTTTTCTGCAGAAAACCATAGTTTGCATCTGGCATCCATGCTGTTTAAAAATTTTACTAGGGGAAGAATGATGCATTCTTTGCCATTTTTCTCCGTGGTTTGGCATTGTTTTCAATGTTACCTAAATCCATGTAAGTTAAATGTACCTATGACAGGCATTTGCATGTTCATTCAATTGAATTCACAAAAGAAATGACATTTAAAAGACTGAAATTAACAGGAAGAGAGAACACTTGCAGTAAAGGGAATTACACTATCAAGAGTAGTTCCAGTACAGTACTGAAAAACAGAAGTCAGAAATAAAGGATAGAAGAGAGAATGAGAAAAATAGAAACACTGGGCAAACTTAATTATTTTCATTAAATTAAAAGATAAATAACAAAAATAGGGAGATATGGCAGTAGCTTAAAGGAAAGATAGAGGCTGAGGTAGAGATTTTGTTTCTTTTGCTTTGTTTTGTTATTCTAAGTTTTATTTTTCCTTGGGAACTGATGCAATGTTGAAAAGTATTATTTCTACAGTCTTTCTCTGATGATTGTCTTGCTACTGAACTACCATTTGTTGCCAAGAGGACATAGTGTCCAGCAAATCATATCTGTTTCTATAAAAAGATTAGAAAAGAGAAACATCAAGAAGACTGGTGAGAGAAAACCTATTTCCTTCAAAAGAGTCTAGTTTTAGTTTTAATAAAAATAGTATTTGCCAGAAATTTAAAAACAACTTTTCAGGCATGTAACATTTTAGTTCATTTTCTTTTAGTAATTTCAAAAAATAATTTTCAAGAACAATTCTTATCTTGGCACTGTAAGTTAACAAACAACAATGAAACTTATATATAGGTCTAAATTTCTGAATATAATAAAATATAAAAATTGCTTTACATTAATTTCTCTATAAATACCACTACTATTATTATATAAGAAAAACAGAAATGTCATTTGAGATTAGTAATCTTTTAAACCTGAACTGTTTTTCAGTGAAAAGATAGTAGAAAGCTTTTTTATACCATTATAGAGACTGACTGAGAAATCATAATTTATTTAGATCTGAATCCTCTGTGCCTAGTACAGTACATGGTAAGTATTAGGAATGTTTGTTTCATGAATGAACAAATGTGTTATAATGGTCCCTCTAATCCTTTACCCCAACCCTAAAAAAACCTATGTAACAACTCTCTCAGTTTTATTTTAGGTAATTTAGCGACCGAATGTGCCATTCCCATTGTAGAAACTAAGTGAAGATCTAAGCCAACCTGTCACTAATTTTACCTTTCTTATGTCCTAAAAGGAAACAACAAATGCTCTAACCTTTCCAATCTAACATCCTCAAGCCAAACCACCACTACCACTACCATTGCCACACTCATAAAACCATCATGCAATCAGATCTATGCTCTAAAATGCAAAACAGAATAGAATATTTAGAATACTGATTCCCTTCTCACAATTTTACATAAATTTCCTTTTACTAAAGTCATGCAAATATGGAACATGATTACTAAAAGTGCAGTTCCATTCAAAGAATACAGAATTACTTATTGAACACCTGCTATATACCAAGTACCTTAGTAGGCATTTCACCTACATGTATTTTACCTATTTTACAGGAAAATAAATTGAAGCTCTCCAGGACCAAGTAAATCTACCAGGTTCTAAACCCTACACTGGTAGAATCCACCGAACACGTTTTCCTATTACAGAACTATAATACGAAAATCCTTTTGTTAAACATTTAGTGGAAGTTAAGACACTATAAAGGTTTAACAGGAAGTACATCACTAGAACTATTTTCAAGCGTTTAACAGTATACATTTGAATTTATATTAAACATAATTATAAAGTATTCATTTGTTTTAAAAATATTAACATTTGCCAAAATATGAGGCCTTAAAACATTTAACATAAGTACTTTCAAAATAAGTTACTCTAGCTCATTAAAACATTTCAATTAATTTTTAGAAAATATTTACATTTAACTTTTCCATAACACATTTAGATCAATACAAATTTCATCTGTACTGAAATAATATGCTTCATCCTTTTCATATATTCTCTTAGAAATTGTCTTCTTTTCATCAAAAGCAAAAATATTATCCTATGTAACAACTCTCTCAGTTCTTTTTTAGGTAATTTAGCAACTGAATGAGTAGTTACTGTGCCATTCCCACTGTAGAAACTAAGTGAAGATCTAAGCCAACCTGTCACTAACTTAACTTTACCTTTCTTCTGTCCTAAAAGACATAAGCCAATTGATGGCTTGTCTATGAATCAATGTAAACTGTACACACTTTGATATATGAGTAAGAAAGACTATTTCAACTAAAAAGAATAATTTCTAGCCATGCACAAATAAACTACCTATCTACAAAGTTGATTGTCCTAATCAATCACTTAAATCACATTTTGCTACAGTGTAATGTATTAGTTATCACCATTATAGTGTTTTATGTTTATGATGTGAATTACAAAAGCAATGCAGAGAAATCGGTCTTTTGTAAATTTTTCATCTGGGAACGTATGTTTGTGATGAGCATAAGTGGCAGTCCCATAAAATCAACAGTACACAGATTGCTGCATCTTTAGTTTTATAAAATTTTCAAAAACTACCTTATTTTAGAATTTTCCTTTCACTAATTAGTTAATTAATTAATTAAAAGAGAGGTGCATTTAATAAAACAATGCCCTAAAGGACAAAAAAAAAAAAAAAATTATAATAGTATTGGAGAGTTTAATAAACACAACTTTGAAGCCCTTCTAGAAACTACAGGCTTGATTAAGAGTATGAACATTCCACCAGCTGCTGAGACAGGTGCTACTGCCAATCAGCTGCATTTGCTGAAGCACATTCAGATTGCTAATTAATCTCTATACTAAAACCAGTGGTTCCCTATTATTTTGTTAGATACACCATTGAAAAACAGAAAGAAGCATCATCTAATATAATTCTAGGTAAAACACAACTCCACATAAGCTCTGTATCTACTTAATTACTTATATTATTTTCCAGTTTTTTTTATATTAAACTCAAAGTATTGGCTGTAGTCATGGGTCTTACAGTCTCTCCATGGGCTACTTCTGAGTTATCTCTATTTATGACAAATAAATAAAAGTAATTTCTGAGAATTTAGGGGGAAAGAATCCTACTACATAAATGTAAGATCACATTTTCTTTGTTGTTATTATTACATTTTGAATCTCTCCATCATTAGCTCAGGAGAAATACGACTTGTGGAAGAATTTTCCAACATCTGTCCTTTATTAGAACTCAGTCACACTCCCCTGCCTTCACCCCCAACACACACGTACACTTCTGCATAGTTTGTTCTATCACCATGACATCCTACCTTCACTATGTAACACTGCTCAGAATTTAAGCAATATTAAAATATCCAATGTTTCCAAATCTGAGTAATCATTATAAAAATTATTCTGAAGATCATCAAAAATATGCTGGTACCTGGTGCCAAAGAAATTACTTCAAATCCATTTGAAAACAGATAAACATGTACAGACAAAGAGAAAATATATTTTAAAGTACTTTTTATAATTTTCCATTTTTTTAAGCTTAAAATTAACAGTGATTCTTGAATCTAAAGTAACACTATCAGTCTATCACATTTTTAAAGTTGTTTTCATTCAAATGTGCATGCCTGTGACCTCCACAATGACCTCTACAAAAAGCAGTTGTGCGCTTTACTGTAGTGCAAATCCTCACAGACAAGTTGAACCTGTTCTTTTTGGCAGGGAGCCCTTCTGCTGAACACACAGCTGAGATTTATTACAAAAGGGGAACTAGGGGCATTATTTCACAACATTTATCCTTCACATACAGCCAAGTTTAATCTTTTACAACCTTTGAGAGCTCTTAAATAAACAGATCTTCTCTTAATTGCACAAAGAGTTTCTTGTCACCAATCATATGGCAAATTGAGATTCATTTTACACTCAGAAGCTTGCACATAAAGCAAGTGCACTGATAAATTGTAAATATTACTCTCCTTTCTTAATATTTATTCAAAATAATACCTTTAATCTTCATACCTGAGGATAATTACCAGTGTTGCTGACTTTAGCAAAATCAATGCAATAAAATAATAAACACCTATCTTCAAACATCTATGCTTTAATACAGCACTCTCCTCAGTCTTTTAAAAACATTTCAGAAAACGCTAAACTTTATTTTTATACCATTTTGTATTTTCCATTTAATTTCAAAATTCAACTTTAATTCCGGCTTTTTTGTGACATTTCAAAACCAATTTCCATTCTGACAATTTTAAACTGGATTCTGACACACAAGGCTGCTACCAGGCAACTGTCACAATTCAACAGATCTAATGGAGGGAGGGGGGTCACGAGTTCTAAGAAGTTCTCTCTAATGACAAGAATTTCCACACCACTTAAGTCTTCAGGATTTGTTAAGTGACATGGCATCAAGACTTGCCTTGCTGAAAACAAAGAAGCTAATACAACCTCAAAACTATTCTATCTTGAAAATAAGGTTCACACTAGCTTCTCAGTTAATTATTCAACATTAAAAACACTAAAAAGTGTTGATTCTGGTGAATACTTCATTGCTCTAAATTCTTCTAATTTTTTTTTCCATTAATATCTAGTGAGAAACAATCTTTTAAATGCCTATAGATATTTTCACAATGAATTTTTTGTAATGACTATTAAGCCATTTAATTTAATGTTGAAAAAAATCTAATAACACATTTTCAGGAATTAGGCATTTAGCACTGAGCAAAATAGACATGTTCATACAGGCACCGAATAGTTTATTTTCCAGTTAACTAAGAAATTTATTTTCTTAAAATTGAACATTTTAAACAATAGAACCATATTGTTCCAGTGTAAGAAAGGACATTTCAAAAAATTCATAACTTGAATACTTTCTCCCTCTACCTAGTGAATACCTATAGAAGTTTACCAGTTTAAACTTTTTTTATTCATTACTAAAACAGAAAATACTTTTTCTTTCGGGGAAAAAACAGATTAAACTGTGTTTTTCAGGCATTATATCTTTAAATAGATATAATTAGCATGTAAGAAAATTACTAAAAAATTATATTCATAACATTAATCTATACTACATGAGGAAACATAAAAACTGATAATATCTATAAAACAGGGACTAAACATGTAAAAACTGCCTAAGACCTAACTTTACATTTGTTCTCTTACTGTGTCGATTAAACACCTAAGGCCTCTAACTCATTACGAAATATACAATTCAAGATTTCCATAATATATAAAACTACTCTCAATATAGTCATATGATAACTACAGGTTAATCTCCAAATAACTTAAAACAGCTGTAAGCACAACCTTGGTCTCCATTTATTTGGGTTCTTTACGCCACAAGAGCTTTCACATCTATTTTTCTTCTCTCCAGCAAGAGCAAAGCATATGCCCCATCAGCCATCAACTCCCTGTAGTACGTGTGCTCTTAGAATAATACAATGTTAAAAGCATTCACTTTGCATCCCCACACAGTCAAATCCTAATCCTACTTTGAGCAATTTTTTAAAACAAGCCTCAGTTTCACCTGTAAAATATTCTAAAAGATCAAATAAATTTATTGCCATCAATTATTTTTATTACATCATCAAGAAGAGGAAGAGGTGGAAGAAGAAGAAGAGGAGGACGGTTTTGCAGCATCTCCACAGTCATTTAACATGACTAGATAAAATCACCTACAGGCATCATAGACATCTGAAAAGACAGCCTTTCAAAATCTGTTTTTAATGTAAAACTCAAAATATCTTCCTGCAGAAACAATGTTATAGATGATGTACAGTTCTACACTGACAATACATAAAACACATTAATTAACTTAAATTTAATTTAGGGCCCTGGTAAAAATTCAAGAGAGAAAACAAAAGAAAGTTTACTTTCTCTTTCCCACCCACAAGCACTGACTTAGGCAAAAATTTGAAATTTCTTAAATTTTAGCTTTCCTTCCTTTTGCCTTCTGTTTTCCTATCTAGCACCACCTAGTACCTTTCTTTCCAAGGCACTGTATGTCCCCACACAATAAGCTCCTAATGGGAAACACTCTACTCAAACCTACTATGAGTCTTAATGTGCCCCCTGATCTTAAGCCAACAACCTGCATCTACCACAATCAAAACTTTCAGGTATCAGTAAAGGTGTTAGGAGGAAAGAGATTTAATTGCGTGATTTTATTTAGCAAACATCTGGTTCTGATTATATTATTGCTTTTAGAAAGAACATTCGTGAAATATTTTTTCCTTGAACAAAATACAAAGCAGTTGTCTTTTTAAAAACAGGCTGCTAAGAATGGTTCACTTATCATTTTACAACTTTCTTAATGTTTTTGTATTTTTAACAAGTGTCAACAGAGATTGGACCAAACTTTTTCATCTTCTTACTTACCTAGTAAAAAAGATTATCAAAAATCACTAACATCTTTCACAATAAATCAATTAGAGTAACATCAGGAGTTCGTTCCATAATGAAAAGTGGGAAAAGCACAAAAACCCTAGGTAATTTGGATGTCTACAAATAATGACAATCAGGGAGTCTCAGAACCAGACAGTGTATTACACATCATTCCCAGTTCCACTAACCGCAGGATTTAAAAACCCTGTCTTCAATAACCTTGCCTGTGACTAAATATCTCACCAGGTAGCGGGTTAAGCCAAAGCTCCAAAAAGGGCTATGGGTAGCCTGGGTCTCCAAATACATCCATTTAAGTACATACCTTAAATGAATATGACCTAGGAAAAATTCTCCTTATCAATTTAATGCACATAAACTATAGTATTTGTCTCACAAAAGCTGAACTAGAACTTTTCTTCTTTTCAGATTCCCTGTCTCTAATGACTTTCCAAAATGCATGGTTCTTATGGAAAGCAGATATGGACACACCTCAGATAGTGCAGGTTTCATTCCAGACCACACAATAAAGAGAGCCACACAAATTCCTTGGCTTCCCCATGCATATAAAAGCTATGTTTACATTACATTGTGTGTAATGCATTATGTCTAAAACACCCTGTACATAATTTAATTTAAAAATAATTTATTACCAAAATACCCTAATGATCACCTGAACCTTCCATGAGCTGGCATTTTTTTTTCTGATGAAAGAAAGACCTTGCCTGGGTGTTGATGGCAGCTGACAGAGGTAGCTGTGGCGATAAAGTTTGGGGCATCAGTTGACTCTTCCTTTCACAAAACATTTTTCTGTAGCCCCTAATACTGTTTGATAGTATTTTACCCACAGTAGAACTTTCAATATTGGAGTCAATCCTCTCAAACTTTGTGGTGCTTTGTGTATATTCTTAAGTTTATATATCATTCTATTATTTAAATTACTTAAGTTTACATAGTATTTTAAATCAAGCTATGTATTTTGAACCAAGCTACAAAAGTCCTAGATGGTATTTACAACTTAGAAAAAGCCATCCTTCCTTTGTTTCAGGCTGCTTAAAATTTTGGCAGATTCTATATCCAATTATAAGATTTATTTTATATTTGGAATTTGAAACCTAATCACTCTCTTGCCCTCTTTGATGTTGTTGATATTGTTGGTTTGTTTATTAAAAAGTTAATCTACTATGTCATCTATGGTAGAACAAACAGGTTAAATTTGGTAAAGAGTTTATCTTTGTAATTGACAGCACCTAAGAAAATTGTTCAAAGAATCTTCTCTGAGTATTTCATCGTATTATTTTATTCTCACAAATAACACACAACAAGGCATATTTTAAGAATGAATAGGGTTATTTGCCCAAATATCAAGCGTTAATTCATAATGTAACCCCATCCAGTCTGACATAAAAAGCCCTATTACATCACATGCCTAGCCTGCCTATCTTCTATAAATTATAAAGGCCAGGAAAAAACTCTCTTGGTTATGACATTAAACAGTATGACAGGAAGCTACAGTTATTCTCCATTACTTCTCATTCTCAACTCAAATGTTCCTATTGAAAAAGTATAAGTTATTACTATAACATACAGAACGTAAGAAAAGTACTAAGGTATCTTAAATCAAACATAGGGGAATTTTGCCAGCACTGGTAACAGCAATCAAAGAGGATGCAACATCATTTACCATTTTAAAGACAAAAGGCCTTGCATCAGAAAGCAGTACTTACATTTACGAATCTAATTTTCAGAACTAAATAAAGAAATAAAAAGACTATTTTATAGAGCCATATCAAAACCAATAATCATCATTCAAGAAACTAAGTATACACAACCACAATGTAGGAGCTCCTACCAAAGAAAATATAGTTGGTTTAAAGTCTAACATTACTTCCTATATCAAATTCTTTTTTTTTTTTTTTTTGGAGACAAGAGTCTCACTGTGTCACCCTCAGTAGAGTGCTGTGGCATCACAACTCACAGCAACCTCAAACTCTTGGATCCTCTTGCCTCAGCCTCCCAAGTAGCTGGGACTACAGGGACCCACCACAACGCCCAGCTGTTTTTAGAGACTAGGTCTGGCTCTGCCTCTGGCTCAGGCTGGTCTCAAACTCCTGAGCTCAGGCAATCCACCCACCCAGCCTCCCAAAGTGCTAAGATTATAGGTGTAAGCCCAGCGCCCCTATATCAAATTCTTGACTGGTCGCTCTCTCTACTCTACAAGAGACACTCTGATATAAATGAAAAAGAATTAAATTAAGAACCTGAAGTCTCGTACTCTCACGTCCATTGCCTTCCTATGCTTCATGAGCGTATCAGTAAAACGGGGGGTTAATAATAACCACGCTGAACATGTACATGCAAGTGCATTCACTACTATAAACTGCTCTTCAATATTAAGATTTTATTAATATAATTACAGATACATTAGAAATCTAAGACCACAGGCAGTTCAAGACACCTCACTATATTGACTTTAGGTAAATACTAAAAGTTGGTAACACTCATTTTTAGAGCACAATATAACTCAACCAGACTATGAATACTCAGGAAGTTTCATAGTCATATATGGCATTAATTATACCATTCCATTTAAATTTCTGTTACTAATACTCCAAATATATTGTCAAAATATGATCTGAAAGAAGAAACTTATGAAAAAGTAAGCCCCAGAAATAAAATTCCAGAAAAATAATTTATAATTGTGTTTTTATTACATGGATGATTTGCTGTTTCTCTAAAATAGCATGTAAAAAGCAGGTAATTCTCAAATATTAAAGTATTTCCAGGTGCTTTAAAAGAAAACTATCCAAAACAAACAATGTTGAAGACATCTCTTATTATTTTGTTCCCACCGCCTGTTTTAGTCCTTTGGGGGCTCAGTCACCTTCTTTCTTTCTGTTTCCTGCCTGTTGTTCACAGTAACATTCTAAGAGAATAAAGCAGCAAAATTAGACACTCAGATGAGAACTCTAGCTCCAGATATTACTCGACAATGACACAGTCTAGATTTAAATATTTATAGACATAAACTCCTAAAGAGATAAATATGTGTCTCAATGTAAACACTAAATGCTCTATATGGTATATTTTACCTGGTCTTAAAGACTATCATATTTAAGATCATACGCTACTGAAGAAAATTCAACACCTTTGATTACTGTAGGACTTCATTTTATATATGTGTTTTTATTTGACACATGGATAGAAAATAACATATATGGGTGTCTGTGTATGAAATGTATCCCATCAGGCAACTGAAAAATCTCAAAGCAATGGAATATAATGCCATGACATGAAATAAAACAAAAAATTAACAGAGTATTACCACTTTTCACTAGCAAAGATGCTTAAGCAGGCCCTCCCCAAAGAGGCATTATTGAATTACATGGCCATGAAAGCTTGAGGAAAAAGGCAATCACATAAAAAAAAAAAAAAAATTAGGCTATAATTATTTTTAAGACACAATGAAAATCTAAACTATCTGATTATACTAAAGATCAGTCAGGGTGACAAAATTACGAAAGTTGAAGCCCTGGTGGGCCATAAAAATATAGAAAGACAAAAAAAGAGAGAGAGAGAGAAATCTTGAAAGTACAAAAAGAGAAATAACTCATCACCTACAAGGGTACCCCAATAAGAATAAACTGATCACTCATCAGAAACCATGTAGGTCAAAACATAGTGGGATGATATAGCCAAACTCCTCGGGGAAAAAAATCCAGATCCTAAACCAAGAATTTTTTATACAAATAAACCACTCTTAAAAACTGAGACAAAATAAGGGCATTCTCAAATAAACAAAGATTAAAGAATCCGTAAAAATTATTAAAGAAGCCCTTCAACCTAAAAGGACATGATCAAGGGGTAATTCAAATTCTCATAAAGAAACAATGCACAATAAAAAAGTAATTACATGTGGGGGTGACACCTGTGGCTCAAAGGAGTAGGGTCCTGGCCCCATATGCCGGAGGTGGCAGGTTCAAACCCAGTCCCGGCCAAAACTGCAAAAAATAAAGTAAAATAAATGTAATTGCATATGTAAATATAAAAGACTAAATGGAAACATTTTTCCTCTTTATTTCTCTTACTGATTTCAAATTTAACTTCAAAAAAATTAACAAAACTATATGGTTCATTTTACAACTATAACACATAATACACAGGATAATAACAAGGTAGGAGAAGAAACGAAGCTATACTGGATCAAAAAGTCTAGGCATTACTCGTTCTGAAGTAGATTATAAGCTGAGATACATATTGTAACCCTAGAGCAGCCACTAAAAAAAAACCTCAAAAGGTATACATAGCAAAAATTTAAAAATAAACAAATTCAATTGTGTGCTACAAAAAAATGCGTACTTAACACAAAAGGAGGCAATAAATAAGTATGAAAGGAATAAAACAGATGATGAGAAATACAGAAAACAAACAGTAAAATGAATAATATAAATCAAACCATATCATTAGTTACATTAAATGCAAATAAGTTAAACAGTCTAATGAAAAGACTAACACTATCCAATTGGAAAAGATACAACACACATTAGAGCCAAAGACAGAGAACAGGTTAAAAGCTAAAGGGTAGAGCAAGATAAAACATGCAAACAGAAACCATGAGAAAGCTGGAGCAGTTATACTAAAATTACAAAAGAGTCTTTACAACAAAAACGTTTACTACAGACCAAAAAAACAACATTTCATATTATAAAAGGGTCAATTCATCATGAAAATATAATAATTATAAATATTCAAACAGCTAATGAAGAAGTCTCAAAATACATGAACCAACACTGCACAGAACTGAGGGAGGTAAAGACAATTCAACAAAATAATATTTAGAGATTTCAATACACCATTCTCAATAATGGATAGACAAACTAGACAGAAAATCAGTAAGGGCATAGAACCTTTCAACACCACCATCAATAAATATGATGGAATATTAAACACTCTACCAGAGAACAGCAGAATACAATTTCAAATACTTATGGAACTTTCTCCACAATAAAACACAGATTGGCCCATAAAATAAGTAATAATAAATTTCAAAAGATTGGGATGGCTGGGCATGGTGGCTCATGCCCATAATCCCAGGATTCTGGGAGGCCAAGGTAGGAGAATGGCTTGAGCTCAGGAATTTAAAATCTGTGTGGGCAAAAGGAAGACCCTGTCTCTACTAAATCAGAAAAATTACTGGGGCATTGTGATGGGTGCTTACAAACACAGCTACCTAGGAGGCTGAGGCAGATGGATCACTTAAACCCCAGGAATCCGCTGTTACTGTGAGCTAGGCTGATGCCATAGAACTCTATCCTGGGACAAAAACTGTGAGATTCTGTATCAAAAAAAAAAAAAACTTTGGAATCATACAAAAATTATACTCTCCAACAGAATTAAATTAGAAATCAACAACAACTTCTAAATTATCCATAGTAAAATAGGAAATCATAAAAAATTAGAAATCCAATCAAAAAACTACATATTCTATGATTCCATTTAAAGAAAATGTCAAAATAAGGCAAATCTATACAGAGAGAAAGCAGGTAAAGTGGTTGCCTCAGGCTCGGAGTAAAAGCAAGAATTAACTAACAACTATCACAAGGAATCTTTTTGGGCTGATAAAATATTCTAAACATGGACTATGGCTGCATACGTCTTAATCACTAAAAATCATTAAATTGTATAGTTAACACAGCCAAATATTACTATCTATAAATTATATTTCAATAAATATTAAAGAAAAAAATTGGTGTGCAAACTAGATCAACATATAGCTACACTAATCATGTTAAAAGTATTATCAGTGTAACTTTTATAAGCCTTAAAAGAATTTGGAGAAAATATTATTAAAAACATTATCAACAAATATGATACCTTAGATGAAATTCTCCAATTCCTGGAAAAATACTACATACAAAAAAAAAAAAAAAACATAGACGATTTCAGTACCTTATATCCATCTTTAAAAGTGAGTTTATCAAAGAATTACAAAAAAGCAAATTTGATTCCCTGATGATGTCACTAGACAATCCTATTAGACATATACAGAAGAAATAACACTAACTTCACCCACAAACTCTTTCAAAAATATGGTGTAAAACCCACTTAAGTGAGGCCAAAGTGAAGCCATCACTAACATTACTAGCAGTTATGGTGAAACACAAAGACATCTGCAGGCAAAGAAAAGGGTTACAGATCAATAATTCTCATGAATACAGACACAAAAATCCTTAATCCTCAATTTTGATGAAGTCTAATTATTAACCAGTAGACTATAGGTTGTCCACCTCTGCTCTGAATATCTACAGAGTGATGTCCTAAACTTCTGCCTGGGTGCTGACCCCACAAGAATGAGTGGGTTCTCAAGACCAAGAAAAGAACCTGAAAACCAACAGATCAAACAACTCTGAACACTCATGAAGAACAAGAAGTAGTTCATCTTCTCAATAAATAAGGCATAAAGACCTCTCAATACATGGGGCATCAGGCAGTCAGTATCTCTGAAGTGGAGCTTAATTATCCTAACACTAAAATCTACTATTGTAGACCTTAACAGTACTTAACAGAAAGTCTTTCAAAGATCAAACTAATAGGTAACAACTGCATCTCCATTCCCCTCAAAAATCTGACAATATTTATTGTAATACCACAAATTACCAGGTATTTAAAACATGCATTAATATGTAACCCCTCTCGGTTAAAAAAAAAAAAAAAAAAGAAAAAGAGAAAAGAAAATCAGTTAACAGAAGCAGATGTAGAAATGACAAAGATGATGAGATTAGCAGACAAGGAGGTTAACATAGCTATTAATAATATAAATATTCTACTTGTTCAAGAAGGCAGAGAAAAACATGAACCAGATGAGGAGAGAAATAGAAGATGCAAGAAAAAAAGACCCAAACAAAACATCAAGAGATGAAAAACACACACTACCTAAGATAAAAAATATACCAAATGACATAAATAGCAGATTAAACACTATAAAATAAAATATCAATGAGCCTGAAGGTAGCTACTCAAAGTGCGAGTGTGGGCGCGCAAACATGAAAAATAAGGCACTTATGAACTCTGCCACAAGATCAAGACATCTAACTCACATGTAACTAATCTCCGAGTACAGTGAGGGGAGGGGAAAAGAAGAGAAGAATATATGGAGAAATGCCCACATTTTCCCTAAATCTGATGAAGATAAATTTAAAACAAACGATATCAGTAATCACATTAAATCAATAAATAAAGGAAGAGATTGTCAGACTTAAAGAAAAACTAAGATCCAACTGCACACTGACATTAAGATACCAACTCTATAAAGACACAAGTATTAATAGAAGAAAACATAACAAAAACATTAATCAAAAAAAGCTACAATGAATATAGTAATATCGGCAAAGAGCAGTCTTCAGAATAAATACAGCTAGAAAAAAAAGAGGAATTTTTAAAATAGCGCATTTCGCTGTGACAAAGCACTCACAAGTAAAATGCACACCTACATTTTGGGCCCAAACTATCAGGGAAAAATATCACTCATTGTAATTTTTAATTCAAATTTTATTTGTTTATGTTTATGTTTATGTACTTGTCTTATGTTTAGGTACTTGTTTTTTTTATTATATGAAAGAATTTTAGCATTTAACATTCAACATAATATGGTAAAAGACATAAAATTTTACGTACTGGTAACATATTTAAAATTTACACATCATACAAGGCCACGAGCTCTTCGCCACTATCAACATCAGAAGCATTATCTTCTTTACTTTCTGTATTACCTGTGTCTTCTGAAGAGTCGTTTTCCTCATCCTGGTAAATTTCATCATCCTAGGTATCATCCATACCATTACTGATGCCTCATTTTATATTTTTATTTATTTTTTTAAATTTATTTTTACTGTTAAAACATAACTGTGTACGTTAGTGAAATCAAGGGGTACAATGCGTGGGTTTCATATACAATCTCAAATATTCTCCTCAAACTATTCAACGTAGCCTTCATGGCATTTTCTTAGTTACTATATGTAGGCGTTTGTATTCTGCATTTAGTAAGTTTCACCTGCACCCATTCTAAGATGCATCATAGATGTGGCCCCACCCAATACCCTCCGGCCATTCTAACCTCCCCCATCCCTTCCCCTTCCTTGGCCCTTTCCCCATAGTCTTGTGCTATAGTTGGGTTATAGCCTTCACGTGAAAGCTATAACTAAGCATCATAGTAGAGCTGAGTACATTTGATACTATTTCTTCCATTCCTGAGATACTTTGCTAAGAAGACTATGTTCCAGCTCCATCCATGTAAACATGAAAGAGGTAAAGTCTCCATCTTTCTTTAAGGCTGCACAATATTCCATGATATACATGTACTACAGTGTGCTAGTCCATTTGTGGGTCCATGGGCACTTGGGCTTCTTCTGTGACTTAGCAATTATGAATTGGGCTGCAGTAAACATTCTGGTACAGATGTCTGTTATATTGTGATTTTTGGTCTTCTGGGTATATACTTAGTAAAGGAATTATAGGATTGAATGGCAGGTCTATTTTTAGATCTCTATTCTCCAAACATTCTTCCAGAAGGAACATATTAGTGTGCATTCCCACCAGCAGTGTAGAAATGTGCCCTTTTCTCCACATCCACGCCAACATCTCTGGTCTTGGGATTTTGTTATGTGGGCTACTCTTACTGGGGTTAGGTGCTATCTCAAAGTAGTTTTGATTTGCATTTCTCTGATGAGTAAGGATGATGAGCTTTTTTTTTATGTGTCTGTAGATAGTGAGTCTGTCTTCTTTAGAGAAGTTTCTCTTCTAGTCCCTTGCCCAGCCTGCGATGGGATCACGTGTTCTTTTCTTGCTTATATGTTTGAGTTCTCTGTGGATTCTGGTTATGAAACCTTTATCAGAGGTATAACCTGCAAATATTTTCTCTCATTCTGAGGGCTGTCTGCTTGCTTTACTCACTATGGTCTTGGCTGTGCAGAAGCTTTTTAGTCTGATCAAGTCCCAGTAATGTATTTTTGATACTGCTTCAATTGCCTAGGGAGTCCTCCTCATAAAATATTCACCCAGGCCGATTCCTTCAAGAGTTTTCCCTGCACT